>WEIS01115009.1:0-11710 GCA_013389965.1 Todus mexicanus | reverse complement strand
AGCTCTTCTTTCTTTCTTTTTAACTTTCCCCCTCTCTCCAGTCACGCGGCGTCTCTCGGTTGTTAGCCAACATTTAATGCCCACTTAGTCAAAGGGCACTTCCACTCCTTCTCGTCTCTCCGTCGTGTCCCCTGGGGCTGCTGGGGCTGAGATGTCACAGAAATACTGACGGGAAATAAAATTAAAAGACAGGGTGGGGAAGAAACCCTTTAATGTTTTTAGGGCTTTTGATTTCATTTGGGTGCTTCTACCAGTAGTCCCTTACAAAAACGATTTCAGGACAGAAGGGTGGCCAGACAGACATCTTCCAAAGAAGCTTCGAGTTGTCGATATGTTCTAAGCTAATAGATCAGTTATATTTTTTAATACTATTCAAAGGTGATAATGAACATATAATACAAAACAACCTAATCTATCTCTTCTCCAGCAATTGAGCAGCAAGCCCGAAGTGTGCTGGAGAAGTTCTAGGGAGGCAGAGCCTGCCCAGCTCTTAATACAGTCCTAAGGACCTTCCTCACCTGCGGGCAGGCGCCTTTGCTCCATGGGTGCCCCAGAGCAGGAGCTATAGTTGGTGGAATCTGGGGCGGGTGCCTTGGCCATGAAATTCCCCCAGCTTCAACCAAAATTGGCTGATTTTGTAGACCTTCTTGGCCCTGCTGCAGCACTGCTCTGCTGGGGCTCATGGAGCCCCTAAACTAGATATGCCAGTCACAAAGGAATGGATAGGAGTATGGCCTGGTTGTCACCATGAAGATCCTGTGAACCAATTGTTTATTCCTGGTTTTGAGACTAATGGGAAGGATGGGTTTAGGCTGCTTGGCAAGCATCAAGCCAGTTCAGCCTCAACTACCTCAAGGTCACACCTTCAGGAGAATCATTAAAGTCCAGTATATGGGAAGCTGATGTGAACATTCACCCAGAGCACCATGCACATGTGTTGGTGCCATAATTGTGTAAGTTATAGCTACAAGGTCCTCTTCTCCTCCCTCTAAGCTTGCTGTAAGAAGCAGATGACAGAATAAGGATACAGTACAGCTGTCCCCAGCTGTGCTGCGCTGATACTCAGCCCCATGGTCCAATAGGACTGTGATACTCACAGCACATCCGGCTCCTTGGGTGCTGTGTTTCACCAAAATACCCAAAGCCTGGAGTGCTGCAGTTCCCACCTCAAACATCTCTCTCTCCTTTGCAATAGTAAAATCTACCCACAAATTCAGCAGCAGACATTCAGCCCATGTCTCCTACAAAGAGATTTCAGACCAATTCCCACACTCTGCCCTAATTCCTTCCACTCATGTTATTCTGTCCCTGCTGATATCTAGCCATCGTCCAGTACTCCCAATATATCCTCCAGACTGTAAATATATGAGCTGCTGCCCTGCTACAGCAGGCGAGGACACCAATCTCTGGCACACAGACACACACACAAAGCTTTCCTAGGTACATCTTCTCTGTTACAAATATTTCTGCTGCGGTCCTCAGAGCTTGCTGTAGTGTCACATTTATCACTACCAGCCTCCCGTAGAGCTCAGCACTATCCATATCTATACATGTATTTTGGGATATTAATACCATCAAGATACTCTTGTTACCCCAGCTTGCTTGAGTATTAACCCTTGTTTTACCCATCTACACACCGTACACGTGCAATGGAGACTGCACAGCTCTAGCTCCGTTCCCACTTCACTTACCTGTATAATCCCAGATATTTTAATAAAGCTACATGGGTGAAGAAGACTGGCATTTGCACATTTTAAGGGCTGCGTATCTTCTGAGTCAGCTTCACCCTCTGATAAGCAAAAGAAAAGGGGTTTAAAGAACAAACTGAATCATCTCCAGAGTCTTCCATTCAAGAACCACATAAACACAGGCTGAAGTTCAGGCCTGATCCTTTCTGCAGTCGGCTGCCATCGCTTCCCCCAGCTCTGCCAGTGGCCTGCTGATCTTTCACAAATCCTTTTTTCCCCTCTGTGCCTCAGTTTCCCCTGGCCACCTACTGGGAATATGGCTGATGATCCTCCTTTGGAAAATGCTTCTCAATCCACCATTATGAGTGTTGCAGGGACTAAGTACTTGTGATACTAGTTTAGATGATGATGTGTGTGCTGGTCCCTATTTGTGTGGAGCCTCAGGACCACCTGGGGGCCCTCTGCACTGCTTCACCTTGCAAGGCTCAAGCCTAACAGCTTCGCTGCCGTGGTCTCCTCTCCCCTCTACATACCACTTCAAATCAGCCAGGTTGCACCAGTTATTAACTGGTTCTGACTGACTTCTTAAGTTATTTATGATTTCACAGCATAATATCAAGCATAGTGAAAACAATTAGGTTTTCCAGCCCCTTGCAATGCCTCCCTCCCTTCGCTTTTCCTACTTCTCCTCCCTCCTTCCCCTGCCTCCCTTCACCCTGGAAGTTTTTAGATATGCTTCTGCACCACTGCAACGAACTATATGCTAGGATCTGAAATTATTACCCTCTTAAATGCATTAAACTGTTCATAAAGCAATTTGCAATGCCAGTTACCAAACTACAGCAAGCCTCCCAGCCTGACACCTCCCAAATGCAGAAGGATTCTTGGCAGCCGTATCCTACTGCAATGCTCTCTCGCTCACTAGAGTCAATGTCTGAAACTTAGGAGAAATCAATGCAATTATAGATATGAAGGTCCAATTACTGCGAAATGTGATCAGTCTTTATCTCTGAGTCCCTTCAAGAAAATCAGGGAGGCCTTTTCTTTTTTCCCTGGGTGAAGGGAGTTGCAATATAATGCAAAATGATCTTTTAACAGAGGACCGAAAGAGAGGGACGTCTGTCACTCAGCAGGCCAATTCTGATGTTGCCTGATACTGATTTCTCTTTCATACTGGTGAGATCATTCCTGATTTACACCTCGGTGCATCCATTGTGTCTGCTGAAATCAGTCCCACTCTCAGGTTCCCAGCCCATCACCCTTCATGTGGCCGCCTCCTCCCCTCTGGATTCCTTGGGATAATTTTACCCACTGGGCATTTTTTCACCTGCTGCCAATCACATCTGCTCCCTGTGGGGCTGAAGGTGGCCGAGCAGGACACGGAGCTGCCTGGCTGCCCCCTGTTATCATCTCATGCTCATCCCTGTGGGTGGGCTTGTGCCCCAGCATGGAGAAGCGCCTGGACTCCTGCAGGAGAAGCATCTTTCCTAGGAAAACACTTTGCAATCCCTTCTAGTCCAGACTTGATCCATGTACCTGCCGGGCTGGGCTGATATATACCTGGAGGGGCCAGCCCCAATGAACTCAAATTTTCCTGGCAAATACAGACTGGTTTCGACATCCCCAACAAACAGGGGCAGATAGAATGGTCTGCAGCCTCCATGCATGTAATAAGGGCAGGTTCTGCTTGGTAGCACCGCAGTACGGTAAATTTTAACAGGAAAACTATCCTTGGCTAAAAAGCTAGCACTGATTTCTGTACACAAGAGATCAGCAAGAAGGATTTGAGTCTCTCTGTGCCTTACCTTTCATCCAACAGAGCAGAATCCTGACCAGGGCCAGGACATGATTCCAATTATACAAGTAGAAATAAGTAACCATCTGCTTTAATAAAGAATGCAATCCTTTATCTGCGCTAATTAGAAATAGAGAGAAAAAGATCTATAAATTAGCTTGTCATGAATCACTGGAACTATATTGAGAAATATATGTAATATATATATGAAGTATATGTTTATATAAAGTATAAAATCTATTGCAGATTAACACAATATTGGGGTTTATTTCTAGAACTGCAGAACAGGATTTTGTGTAGCACCACAGCCAAGTGTAAAGAAGCCTCTTAGCACCTTGTTCAAAGATCCCAAAGCCAACAGCAAACTACAGTTGATAAATAGACCTTGATGCATTCCCGTTGGGAACCATCATCCTCATTTAGCAGCGTCAGGCAGGAGCCCAGGAGTCCCCATCTCCATTCCTGCCTACACAGCTCCAGTTTGATCCACCTCTCCTCTTCCAGGGAGCATCCCTCCGCTTTCCCAAACTGCTAGTTTGGAGCCCAAGGCTGTAGGAGCCAGGCTGTGACCAAGCTAAGAGTTGGGGACAGCATGAATATCATCTGGGCTGGCTTCAAGCTGTACAGCAAGTTTGATCCTGAGCACCATGAGCCCTTGCCCTGCTGATGTCTCCCAGCGCTGAGCACCATGGGCGCAGCCAGGGTCCCCAGGACAGCATCAAATGGAGGAGAAAATTATGGGAACATGGTCCTTGGATGCCCATCATCCTCTCCCTGCTCTGTCCTTTAAAATACATTTTAACCAGCAAGGAAGATCTCTTGTCCCTGCATCAAGCAGCTTCCCTGCATCACACTTGAGCATTTGACCCCCTCCAGCCGCCACATTTTAAAGGGGAGTGTTGCATGGGCTGTGCCACCCTTTAAACAAAATCCCTGTTGCGTTTTACCATTGGAAGAGGAGAGGGAGAGGACAGCATGGAGCTGAAGAGCAGCTAGAAACACTCTCATGAGAGCAGGAGGCCTCTCCGTGGCCAGTGAATTTATAGGTGCAATTGCATTGTGGCGGGGACCAAGGCAACCAAGCACGTGCTGCCTGTCAGTGCTCACTGCTGCTGTCTGGACAGCCCGCACACGTATCCTTGCAGCCCAAAACGTAGGAAGAAACCCCGAGAATGCTCTCCACACACTGCAGCATGAACTCAAGAGGCCCAAGAAAATAAATAATCACAATATAGCCAAACGTGGTTTTATTTTCTTTCTTTCTGGACTCAGCTTTATATTTTGAAGGGTTTCCAACCACAGCAGCATCTATTTCCTTCTCCTACCTTTGGTTTTCCCCTCAGGTTTCACAGGTATTTTCTTTTCTCATTACACCAAGAATTACAATAAGTTATTTGCTTATCTGAGGGTACAAAAATTGTGTTACTGTACAGACTGGTTTTGCAACACTGAATGAGTGTCACCCGTTAGGGGTATAAAAATAGAGTTAATCCTGCTTTTCATGGCCTGCTCTTTCTTTGTACTTTTTATTCCACGTTTTGCGTCTACCCCAGCATGGATCAAACTGTCTAAACTTTGCCTGCAAAGACAGAAGAATGACTTACTTGGAAGCCAAAATGTAAATAAATATATGCATTGCCAAGTAAATCAGACACTAATACACTAAACCAAGGCTGCTAAATATCCTGATTAAAATCATGCTTAAATAAAGGGGTAAATTATCAGACAGTGGGTTTAAAAGTAGTAATTTCAGGTCATAACACAGCACATGTCGGGACATAACACAACCCATGTCATAATAAGTAAATTGGTTTAATATTTGATTTTTCTTTACTATACAGAGTGAAAACTTTTCTACTACAGTAAAGTGGATCCTAGTATTACCATAAATCTGGCAAAAGGAGACAAAATATGGTTGGTTTATTGATAAATTAAAATATCTTTCATTGATTATATTGACCAAAAAAATGATCCAAACCTCTTAAACTTTCCAGTGCAGCACAGAAAAGCGAGGAACTGGTAGATAATCTCATTCTTTGCCAGTATTCCTGCTGTAACCCTGCACACCCACAGGAAAAAAAGTTAGTCTCCTGTACAGGTACCTTCTGCACTGGCACTAAACTGCAAAACGCTAACCCCCATTACAGTCTCTAAACCTATTAGCAGTTAAGAGAAAATAATCCCCGCAATTTGTGCAGCAGTAAGTATTATGTACGATAGAGGAATATGCAAAAAGGAGCACAGCAGATCTGCCGAGAGGACGAGTCTCTCGGCTCAGGACTGCCACCTCCCTGCTCCTCACAAAGTGAAGAACCGCTGGAAGCAATTATTGTCTTCTATTTATTTTCTATTTTCTTGTGTCTTGTCCTTACTAAACTGTCTCAGCGTAGCAAGCCTGTCTGCAAGGACTTGCAGGCTAGCACTTGTCTTTATTTTTGGCTCCCCTGAAGGAAAAGGTGGTGTTTGCCTCCCACGTCGGATCGAGCCCTCTGAACCCGGTGTTTCCACATTCTTGATTGCCCTGCTGTGTGTGAATCGCATACCAACTAAGTAGTCCTTTAGATCACCTTCCTAGTTCAATTTTTCTCCCTCGTATGCTGATTGAAAAGCAAATGAAATACTTTTTCGACCACCAATTTCCTTCCTTCATGTACCTGCCTGCACTTATTATTTCTAGAAGAATTTTATCAAACAAGCAACAGGTTCCTAAAGTGGTGGTTTGGCCCCACAGAGGGGTGATTATTTATTGAGGGCTGGGCTGTTAGAGGAAGATTGCTCTGAAGTGTTTTGAGTTGAGCATACCAGAGGGGATGTAATGGGGAGCATCCTCCCCTGCCAGGCTAGCCTCATGGGGCACCTGAACCAGGCATGGCTCAGGGGAGACTATTAAAGGCACAGGGCCTTCCGTAACTTACTAGAAAGACTCTGACCTTCTTAGATTAGTTATTTAGGTCTCTCGCATGTCACTATGGGATTCTCCAAATAGCAACTCTCATTTAGGCTGTTGTCCTGGCAATGCAGGTCCTGCACGCAGCAGTTCCTGAGGTTTAGGCGTGCTTTCCTTACTCATTTTACACCAACCCTTTAGACTTCAACAGGGTCCAAGAATTCAACCTGGATCACTCATGGAGTCATGCCTGATGTAAAGAGCTGGAGTTAAAAAAGGAGGATTTGTAGCTCCCTAAAAATTTCAAGGGAGAGCCCAGGTTTTAGGAATATCTTTGAATTTTATTGGAGTGGGATTTGAAATATGTGTTCTGGTATAATCCTGGATCAAAATATTTTCTTAAAAGGAGGCCTAAATAACTTATTCTTCCCCTCACTGCCCCTGTACATGCAAGACGTGATCAAGGCAGCTTCCGAAATTGCAAAGGTGCATTTGGGACTAAATCCCAAACCACACTGATGTTCTTCCCCGTGAAGATGTTGGGATTTGGCGTAAGAGTTTGCTTGAGGTTCCACATCCCAAATCTTGCCTTTTTAAATACTTGTGAGCTGATACCACCTGGCACTTGATCATACCAAGAAAAAACTTCCTTTTGGAGATCTTCTGCTTCATCTGCTCCTACCAGCCAATTCACAAAAGACGATTCTTGAGCAGAGCAGTGCAGACAGGATAAAAATGGATTTCTTTTTGCCAGCAGTTAACTAGAAAGCTTTCCATTCCCTATTGACATTATCTAGATAAAATTGATCGTATTGCCTGAGAAATATTATTGCCTCCCATCTGAAGCCAGTCACCTACGACCTTCCTGAAGTTGAAAATGAAGTTTCCCCACCCTTCTCTTAGCCTCCAAACTTTGATCACAATCCCAGCAGATGCAAAATATTTTCAGTAAGAGTTGCCAGTGCCGCCAACTCACCACAGTAGCTCCCAGACAAAATGTTTGCACGCACACTTCAGAGCGTCATTTATCTTGAGAGATGTCAGCTCTAAAAATGTTAGCGCGTGTCACTGTCAAAGCAAATGCCAGAAATTAGCTTTCTTTCATCTGAAAGAAGAATAATTAACTTTGCAACTGTTTCCAAAAGTGCTAATTAATGGGTTTCACCAACTTGACTTGTCAGGATACATCTTGATTGGAACAACAGCTTGCTCTTCCCCTTGAGGATTATGGCTCTTCTTTTGGACTCTTCCTCATCCGCCAATTTCGTGAGTAGTGGAAAATGGATGTCATTTATAACACAAAAATAAACATGCAAAAAAGGGAAAGCCCCAAAGGCAAGTTAACATTTATTAATTATTTGTGTACTTTTCTCTATTAGCAATAATGTAAAAACACAGCGTTCATTTTAACAGAATAATCTTTAAACAAGATGGGATTTGTTGGCTCTCCACCTTCCTGAAAAAACAGCACAAGTCTTCACCTGAGATGTCTCTGTGTATGGGGATGGCTTGGGCTGGACTGGAGGGTGGGGGTGGATCTCCCTTTCTCACCTGGGAAGTCTTCTTCTGGACCTAAGTCCAGCACTACCTGGAGATCCACTCTCCAATGCTCTGAGCAAACTCCAGAGAGTGCATTTTGAGTACGTAAATTGCTCCAGCGGTTTAACCAATAAGTTTTCTTCTCCCAGCTTCCTGTGAGGCAATAAGCTCCCTGGCTTTCAATCCTGAGCTCCTTCCCTGTGAATCCATGCCACTAGTGGGATGTGTTCCCTCCTTCCACCTGGATGGGGGCTGCACTTTGTCTGCCTGCGTCGACATGAAAAGTAAAATCCTTGAGTTTGCCAATGGGATTCAGTTATTTCCATCCCATAACAAGTCACTGGGACTCATATACCACCGCCTACATCCCTGAGACCCTTTGAAAACACAAAAGCTTGGATGCATCTAACAGTCTAAGAGACTGTGGCCTGAAGAACCAATGAAGGTCGTGGTCAGACTTTACATAAACAGCCTGATGAAGTCTCAGGCCCTTTTATGTGTTCCTGGAAATATAAAGTAAACCAGGAAATCAAGTGGAAAAATCCAGAATATTATTATTAAAAATCCACAGCTCAATTATCGTTATAATAAACCTTACACCAGAGGTCATTTACGCTCATGGTAATTAGGGGGAAGGTTATGGTTTGAGAATAACCATGTGTCAACTAAAGAAGATGCTTATTGCAGGGAACCTGTTCCTAACACCACTACTTAAATTGGTTGTGCCAGGCTGGCAAGCAAAAGTGAAATTGTGCTCAGCTGGGATGCAGAGAGCTCCCACAGACACCCACCCCTCAACAGCTGCTTCCAATTCTCCCAGGATGGCAGAAGGTCTGGGGCCAGCTGAGCCAGCCCCTGCCCCTTCCAGGTGCTGGAAGGTGTGAGATGACTATAAAGGAGGTAATGGAGGAGGTGGGGACTGGTTTGCTTCAGAGAGGAGCTGGAGGAAGAACAGATCTACAGGAGAGGTGCTGTGTTTGGGGTATGTGTGCTCTGAAAGGCTGAACTTGTGCAAGAGCTGTGGTATTCTGTCTGGTTTCTCTTTGTGATGAGCTGGGTTCTCCTTGTTGCTTGGAAGGAGAAAAAAAAGAAACAGGGTGAGGACATTTGAGTAAGAGCTATGGTCATGTCAGCTGCTTGCTTTCCCAAAGACTTGAGCTAGGCTTTGGTGGGGGTTAAAGGAGGAAGTGTCTGGGTTTGTGTGTCCTCTGAGCTGGGGCTGTGGCTTTTAGGGAGAGCTGAGAGCTCTGGCTCAAGCAGTGATTCCTGCATTCTGTTCATGCAGGAATTGGTGGTGACTCTTCTAAAATTTCATTGTGAGAATTAGGAACGTAACCCGGGAGCCATGGCTGAGTTTAGTAAATAATAGTGGACCTCTTGCATGGGCTGGTGATCTCTCTACCCTGGGCTTTGCTGAACTTATGTTTTGCAGTGCCTTAAACTCTGGCAGTAGATTAATAAACTGCTACCTACGGTTGCAAGTGTGTTAGGGTATACGGGACAGGTGGTTATGTGTGTGTAAAAGCACATCTAGGAGGAGGTGAGGTGGCTACAAGCTGTATGTTGATGTTTCAAATTCCTGACAATTGATGGGTTGATAAATTTTAAATGCCTTCATGTTTTTGAGCTGTTCATAACTGTTAATGTGTCCATAGCCTGAGCAGAGCTTTGTGCTACCTTCTTATAGTAATGAACCCTAGAAAAATGTCAGTGCAACTTTTTCCTTGAGGGGCAGGCTGGAAGGTGAAGGTAACTGACAGAAGAGGAAAAAACAGTATCACAAGATGAGACCAACACCTTGAAGGAAACCTATTATAATGGTTAAACGACGGCTTCCTGCCTCCCGGTCACAGACTCTTGTAAGAGTTAAATTTCCAGCAACTTCACCTTCAGGGATGTCAACATTATTTACTGGATGTTTCTACTTAATTTGTTGCTATATTTACACTTAGAGTAGAGGCTAAAATCCTGTGTCACTGCATTTTTAAGTGGAGTCTATTTTTATCTGTGGAGGAAGGGAAGAATTTTGACATTTACTGGAAGGTGTGGGGTTGTCATAGCTCTGGAAGAATAAATCTCTTGCCTACTTGTTGTCACTTTTTGAATTCACCTGTAGAGTCGAGGCAATCCACTAGATTAAATCTAGGGCAACAAAATATGTTTAGAGCACAAATGTCTATTGATTCCCTGTTTCAAATGGCCCTGTCATTTAAGAAGATGTGGGCACGTTTCTGCTGGTTTCCCATTCACCTGGCACTGAATGCACAAGAATCTCTCCAAACTTGGCCAAAAAAGCGTTAGGAGGAATATTTGTGTAATTAAAATGAGGAAGAAAAAAATAATTCTTTACACAGATGTCAATACTGTCTTTAGATGCCTGCTGGGGCTATTCTAGGTGTCATTGGAGGCACTGGAAATGGTAGAGAGCTGGGCTAGAGTCTGGACTAAACCTTTCCTTAGGCCAAAGGAGTCCTTGAAGAAAGCCTGTGGTATTTTATTAGTTATCTGCAAACATGAGGGAAGTTTTGTCAAGTCCCTGAGGTCTGATTGTCTCATAATAGCAGCACAGAACATACCAAACCTGGGTTGTGCATGGACAAGTGGTACCTAAAATCACTGGCACTGACTCTGGCGAAGGATACTGTCAGATGCTTATTGTCTTCCTCTTCAAAAATCCAATGCAAGGAAGAAACCCTCAAGGTTTAAAAGGAAGGTGGGTAGAAGGGGGGTCACCTTTTGTTACGTCATTTCTGGATGCATTTAGCAGGGGAATTGGTGCCTGTTTGTGCAAATGTGGATTTGAGCCCTTGGCTGTGAGGCTTGTGCTGGAGCTCCTTGTGGCTGGGGCCTCAGGACGGGGGGCTGGGGCCAGGCTGCTGAGCGGCTGGGGAAGGAAGGGACTTCTGCATGGTGGGGACTGAGGCAATGGCCCAAAGCCAGTGGGGATTTAAGTGAAGTGAAAAAGTCCCTCTCCGTAGTGAAGTCCCCACCCTATGTGTATACATGTTTGTATAATGTGGCGTGAAAAATCCCCGGCCTGTATGTTCCAAGTCCTTAAGCTCAACTTTATTCCAGTTTCAGGGCCCCCCCAAAAAATGGTTGTGGCAGCATCTAGGAAAAAAAAACAAACAACACTATTTGTAGGCAGAGGCTTGGCCTCTCCACCCAGTGAAGCTCGCTTGGGCTCTCCTCTGTTTCCCCAGCAGTCCTGTCCCACCAGGGTCCTCTCCAGGAGCAGAGGGACACCGGCTGGGTGCAGTCTTGCTCCTGCACAGCTGCCAGCAGCTGAGGTGGGGAGCGTGGGCTTTGCCGAGGGACTGGTATGCAGATGATGGCTTTTGTCTCTGTTTACTGGAGTGCATCTTGTAACCAGATTCCTCCCCAGTGCGTCTCCCCCTTCCCACCCCCCTACTGACAACCCCTCTGGATTGGGCTCCTTTACTAAAAATTGGTTGGGAATGAAGGGGGGGGGGAGAAACTTTATTAGTGTTATACATTATTTTCCTTCTCTCCCTTCTCCCCCCTTCTCTTGCTGCATGATGAATTGCCTGGTACTGAGATGGTAGCTCCAGCCCAGGCACTTAGCAATCTCCTCCTGGTCCCTTGCACAGACAGATGGGACGGCCCATGTCTTGACCGTGATTGATTAGCTGGAGAAAGCCTGTTGAGTGGAGTTCCATGAAGATTGATGCTTTCTCCTTCTAACAGCATTTCCAAAAAGTTTCTATTACATTTTGATTATGTTTATAGAATCTCACTGGTCTCCAGGAAGATTCAATCTTCTTTTTCCCCCTCTCCCCT
>WEIS01114994.1:0-16403 GCA_013389965.1 Todus mexicanus | reverse complement strand
ACACCTCCAGAAAAAATACACCTTCAGCTGAGATGCCCACAAGAGTTGAGAAGTCAGTGTTCATGTGAGCAATGATTTATATCTGCCAAGTAATGCACTAGATTAGCAGCTTCAATAACTCAACATCCAAAAAAAAATATTTGGAACATTTAAAGGGTCCCATTGATTATTGTCTTAGCTGAAATATACATTTTTAAGGCTAAACTTGAATTGACATCCTGATCTAATAAAAATTCCTGGCAATCGATAGCAATTAGCAGAATTTGCTGCTGTCACTACTGATACAACCCCAAATTCACTTTTGATCTGTTGACTCCCCCATCAGCTTGGCCGCATGCTTTCTCATGGTGAAGCCTGCAATGCAATCCGCACTGTTTGGTGACTGAGCGTGACTTAAATGATCCACCAACTTTGCTAACTGTAAATGACCATCCCCTCCTCACCACATGTGCGCTGCAGCTCTGAATTCATGTGGTGCTGACAAGGGGGCTCAAAGGGCTTCTTGCGCACCCCATCCTGCAGGGCAGTTCTGTGGCTGGTGGCCACCAGGATCACATCCCCAAGATGCTCCTACTTCCATATTTCTGGTCTGTCCAAACTCCAGCCTCTGGAAGGGCTACTGCAGCTCTCCAAACTGGTTTGTAGTAAATCAGTTCCTCGGGCATAATCCATGAATATAAGCAGGGCCATTACTTTTCTGATCCCAGATTCTTTTGAAAACCTTCATCTCAGATTGAAGCCAATGCACTAAATAACCCTAAGTGCACTAAACTAAAGGTCCAACCTGTTTTCTGGCTCAAACTCCAGATGCATCTTTCAAGGAAATCAATAAACACACTACTCACTAGGATCAGCGGCCAAGAGCTGGAGGAGGACATATGGGCAGGCACTGCAGAGTCCCTCAGCCCTTTGCCAAACGGTTTTTGCTTTCTCTAGGAGAACTAAGCCCCTACAGAGGCAAGCTGCAAGCTCTCCCACAGGCTCTGGTGAATATTTCATGTGATATCTGAAGAATATCAAACAAAATGACCGAATTCTGAAACAATGCAAACAAACATCAGCCGCGAATTGATCAGAAACTCGTGTGCTTCCTCTGATCTGTTACTGACACAAACCTTCTTTCTAAAGCAGGGAGGAAGAAACGGAGGTTATTCATTTGCTCCTGACAGAAAGCAGAGCCCAACTTCTTAAAGATGGCTTGATCGTGGGGGAAAAAAAAAAATAATGGAAAAACGCTTCCTAGATGAAAGATTTGGATTATTCTGTGCCCACTAATTGGTTTTCATATCTAGCATACACTTTTGTTTTCAGAGGAGTGTTGTCAGACCCATATAATGGGGAGAAAACTTCACAAACTGTTTTGGCTTCAGAGGGCTCCTGTTGTTTACCCAAAGGCTCTAATTCAGCCAGTTGATTATTATTTTTACTTCATTCAGGTTCACAGGACTCACTTTCCAAAGAGAAATACAGAGTCATGAGCACCGATACATCCATAAACATGCGCGTAAAGGAAATGAAGAGTTGTTCTGCTACGTTACATTATGTTATACTGTACAATTTAAGTGGCTGATCCCACCTTGCAGTGATTTTCATGACATTCACAGCAGAAGGGGCTGTGCTACACGTTACACTGAGGTTCATGGGAAGCTTCCTTGAAATTGGTGGTATGGCAAATTACTCTACTTCAGGATAAATATAAAAGTATTTAGCTCCCTATGGAGCTGAAACAGGAGCCAGTGCCCAGACATTACATGTGAGGCAGGAAGGCAACTATGTGAGCAGAGGAAATCTGCCAGGTATTGTTTGTCTGTACGTGTGAGAGCACACAGGTAGTCTCCCAGTGCGGAAAAACTGAAAAGAAGGAGGGTTTGGCCAGTATCTGCACTAGAAAGAGGGTTACAACTACTAGCAGACAGTGTTTTCTGGTGTTTGAAATATGTGGGAGTTAAGGGAGGTATAAGTTTGCATTGGGGTTTTTTTTTATAAAAGCAGAATATTTTGGCATCTACAGGAAAAGATACCCAGTTTCTTCCCTGTCCAGACAGCCTGCAGCCTCTGTACTGCCCATGATCTCAAGAGCAGCTCTGGAAAGGGACCCTTCAGCCATGAGCTCCCTCCAGCCCATTGCTCCCACTTGGAAACTGGGGGAGTAGAGGAAAGGCAGCTTTTGGGAAGGGCTTTGTACATGCAGTTGTTATTCAGTCCTTAGACCCAAAGGAGAGAAGTGCCTTACCTGGCATCTAATCATAATGGAAACAAGGAGTCAAGTCTGTCTAATGAGAAGTGAAACAACACAGTTTATTAATTTAGGTTTCTGGAAATTAGCTTGCTGAACATACTTAATGACTAAATACAGGTGTTAAGCCCAGCCGTTCCCACACTAAATTACATGCTCTCACTTACACACATAATCTCTGCCTATTTAAGGTTTTCCCATATTGCCTGCTATTATGGTATCCAGGCAATGGTTCCCATACTAGTAATTGGATTCCTGTTTTTACAGTACTGAGAAAGTACTAAGTAGTACTCTTGTAGTCTGTCCTAAAATCAATTCCTAATGGTACTATAGGAGCAAATGTAAAACTTGATATATTTTTCCCCAAAGGTTAATATCGTATGTTTCTGTTTGAGCAAGGAAAAAAAAATTATTTCCTTACAGGATGGATTTTGTTATGTCTCTTGTACAGGCATGGAGGAGGCGAAAACCCTCAGAGAATTAGTAATGGGACCAAGACCTCACGTTACTGTGTAAAAGCCACCTAGAGGGGTCGTTCTAGAACGCTGCTCAAGAAACAGACAGTTTGGGGGTTTCTGTCCATAGTCCAGTGAGCAGGTGTCCGCTTTACAGGTGACAGTATGAGGGGAAAGGTGAGAACCCAGGAGGACAACAGATCATCCAGAAGGACAGCCTATCCCTTGGTGGCCACCAAAGTGTATGACTGAAGCTCTCCTTACCTTTCTTTCCTTCTGCTTGGACAGAAGAGAGATTTTCAATCTACCTGGAGGCAGGTAGATAGATCCAACAGGAATGCTCTTCCAGCTTTGCAAACAAAGTGCATCCAACTCTGTCTGACCTCCTGGATATTTCACCACAAACAAGCAGACAAACGCGGTGTGCTCTGATATTGTTACATGAATCAGCCAGTGCTTCTTTTCAGTATGTTCTAAATTGCATGATTGAGCACGGGTCTTAATAGCTAAGTGATGATTCATTTATGATGGCACCAGGACAATCCAAGTGAGTTTTTACCTTTTATCCTAAACATAATGCACTCCATCTATTACCATTTCAGCAAGGTCTGAGCAAATTTAATAATCAGACCAGTATTCAGCACTTTTTAATGCACAGATCTGAAAGCAACTGCTACTAAAAGTTTAACGAGACCAGCCTTTTGCATTAACTTTATAACAAGAAACACAAGGCTACCTCAGTTCTGAGGGTGTTTTCCCTCTACTGGACGCAAAGGGCTTCAGACTTAGGTTATGGAGCACCGCATAATTCTCTGTGCTTTAACAGCTGCAAGAGGAGCCGAAGACATTCAGAGGGTCTCCAGTCGCGGCTGGCAATGCCGCTGCCAGCAGTGTGCTGGAGACCAGTGAGCCCTTCTCATCTCCAGCTGCTCAGCCCCATTAAAACAAAACTCAGATGCATTTAGTACATTCCTGATATTGTTTTTCTGAGTAAGCAAATGCAAGCAGGAGAGAGGTGATGTGATGGGGAGTGGGACAAGAGACTGTCTTCTAGCAAAGATGTTGTCCGTGATATGAAAAGAGTTAGGGAATACTGGAGTTATACAAACATTCCTGAAATAACAGGAAAACTTTAGCAGATGTTTCCTCCATCTAATTTTCCCTCCTTCTCCTCTTTTTGTGTGGCTTTGCAGATCCCTCTGCTTTCTAAAGCTCCTTTTGTGTGAAGGGCCCACATTAAAATGTCACGTTTTATTTTTCCAAAAGACAACTGCCAGAAATGAAACCCTGCATGCTCCTTTCATAGCCAGGCGAGGATCTCTCGGGAACTGCTGGGAATCCCACCCCTATTTCTGATTAGATTTTTGTCAGCAGTGTAGGAGCCAAATTCTCGGTTGCCTGAAGGCTTTCATCTCAATGAGAATCAGACTTGGAGGAGCTCTAAGGTATCAAATCATATTTACTGTCTCTGTTAGTTATTGGCAAGGCATCTGGAAATACCTTGGGGTTAGTATTTTGATTAGAACTTGATCATAACTTTATAAAACACAGATAGAAATGATCTCGGGTTAGAGCCAAGAACTCAGCAGATTTGAGGAAGGAATAACTTTTAGCAACAGTTCATCCAAAAAGCTTTGGAAAGGATCAAAATCTTCTGCTGTGCAGAGCAAGGTGATCCCTGACAATTTTGGATTAGGAAAAGCTTTTGTAAACTAATTAATCAGGATGTTCCCAGCACAATTTGCTTAAGCATCCTCTAATGCTCTTGGTCATAGCTGGAGCTGGCATATTGAGGTAGATGGATTTTAGCCCAATTTCTACACTTGTATGGCAAGTGGGACATCATTTGCTCCTGTTGATCTCCATGGCAGCAGTGGGTCAGCCTGCCTCTAAAAAGTTTTTCCTTAAAAACTCCCCTTTCAGTGGGCAGACATGGTGATTTTGAGTTATGCATGTACAAAAATATATAGATGGTGAGCAGGTTGGGAGGATAAGCAATGAAGAGCCATTAAATGAGGGTGGCAGATGATGGCAGAGGAGCTGAACATGCTGCCCCTCCTTGGGTGGATCTTCGGCCATACTCTTCCCCATGCTTTCCCCGCCCTTTACCTGCTCTCCTGACAGCTCATGCTCTTTCTAGCAACAGCCATCTCTGTTTCCTGCTGTCACAGCAGGAAGGATCCTTAATCTCACACTTCATGAAATGCAACACACAGAGAACAGGCTCATAAATGACAGCTGATGAAAACACCCTGCCAGTTAACAAGACTGTCGGCCCATCCCATGTGCAGGGACTCATTTATGAATGGGGCCTGTTTTCAAACTGCAGTTTCCAAGGGCCATCTTTGGGGTCTGGGGCTGTTTGTAAGGGAACCAGCGGTATGAAGCTGGGAAGGGTCCCCAGGCCAGTCCTGGCTACCAGTGGGTAGCTCTGTCCTCTGATGAATGAAGCCAGACCTGCTGAAATTTTTCTGAATGCGGATATTCTGGAGCCAGCTGATAATTTTGCCAAGAGGTACACTTCTTTTGAAAAACAGTTTCAGCAAAACAAACATTTCCAAACCGATTTTCTTACTCTGTAAGGTAGCCGTATATTTGCATTCAAGATTTGAATATGCTTGGAAGGAGTGAGGCTAGTAGCACTGATGGAAGGTAAAGGACTGGGAGACACAGATACTGCATTGTACAATTAAAAAAAAATAATAAAAAAATAAAAAAAGAAAGAGAAAAGTGGCAGGTTGTGTCTGGTGCCCTTTGTTGTGACCATCCTTGCTTCTTTGCAACCTAATATACTCACAGCAATTTCAAGTGAGCGTATCAAGATGGCAAATCCAAAGTACATTTGAGAGTTATTGATTTAAATAAAGCAAATCAAATACATCTTACTCTGAAATCTATTTGCAGTAACAGGGTATGCCATCTGCTTCTTGCGGAGGTAAAGGACAGAGACTTCAGTTCCAGAGACATACAGAAAATGTGAGGGTTTTTTACCCCTTTCTCTCAATTGTGAACCTTCAGAAGCAGAGAAAACCATCTTCAAAATCCCACAGAGAGTGAGATGCTGGGAGCTCCTGTATGACAACCCGCACAGGCACTGGATAGAGTCAGTCCTATTGGGAGTGAGCACAGGGGAGAAGGTGCCAGGGCTGTTCAAAACCACCAGCCAGTTTGGCACAGGAGCAGGAAACCAAGTGCAAGGGCAAGAGTCACACACAGTCGTGCCCACGTTTTGGGGAATGGTTGCAAGACCCAGTGGCTGGGATGAGTGTTGGGGGTTTAAGAGCAGCTCTCCAGAGAAAGAAGCTTTCTCCTTCTGCTGTAATGCATCGATCAAGCCCAGCATGTGGCTTTGGTTGGGTTCAGGGGAGAGCTCGTTCCCCTGGTGACAGCAAGAACCCCCACGTCCTCCTCTCTCACAGAGGCTCAGATTGGCCAAGGACACTCTCAATCACAGTGCTGTTGGAGGAAAGAAAAATGCATTGACTCACTGCCTGGCAGCTTCCAGACCATCATAAGACCAGGTTTCTGCTTCAAACAACATCAAGCACTAATTACAATATATCCATAAGCATTTTTTCCTCCTTTCATTTACAGTTTAAAAGCCCTTCCTTAATTGTAGGTTCAATTTAACAAGCTCATGAAGGGTAAACAAAGTCCTAAGAGGATAAATGATTTATCTAAGGTCACCTATAGCGGCGCTCACAGAGTGAGAGACAAAATAGAAGTGGTTCAGACCACCTGTTTACTCCCACTGAAAGAGAACTGCAGGAACTGTGTTTTCTTATCATTCATCAACTCAAAAAGACAGAAATGCAGATGCATCTAGGGTATCACCTCCTCCGACTGATTCTAGCCCGGTGCCATTTCAGATCGCTGCAGTATGACATCCAGTTATTTCATATTGGCTATGCCACACTTGGGAGGACAATAACATTAATTTTTATTGTAACAAACAGCCTTAGTTAAACTTGCAAAATAAATACATAGTCATGAAGCCTTTTTCTGTGCTGGAGCTTAGCATTAATCTTTATTATTGTTATTAAGCGTTAGGAGATGAGAACATTTTGATGAATAATAACGGTGCATACCCAATCAATGCATATTTAAAATATATGTTTACAAAAGACAGTGGCACAAACAGATGACTTATGAGCTCTGCTGCAGTTATGGCCAGATAGATTAATGCCAGTAATTCATCATGTGTCGTGGGGATTTGAGAGATGAATAAGAATACTTCTCATGGCTCTCTGGCAAGCTGGCAGCAGAGATGTGCCTGGTCCATGTCCCAACCTCTCTGCTCCCACACTTCATCCTCAGTCATGAGGTGAAGTTCAAAGATAAAGTAAGCTCAAAACTTTGCTGTCTGCGTATGATCACTTACAATAATTTTTTCTCAGGGAATAGAACCAGGAATAAATCCTGCATTCTTTTGTCTGGTTATAAAAAGGGATGAAGTCTTAGAATGTTGAAGTTTTCTTTCCTTTTTCAGTGATTTACAATTGAAAAAAATGGGAGTTTATATCCATGTGGTTGAAGTTACTGCTAGCAACAGCACTGAACTCAAGTCAAAGATCTTTAGAATGGAAGCTCAGACAGCCCGTGATCAGGGTCTTGCGCAGGACTCAAAGGATGTCCCAGGTTCCTACATCTGGGGGTCGTGAGGTACCATCACTGTCACCCAGGTCAAGCTCTCATGTAACAAAGATCTTTGAAATGTATCCAGAACTTCCCAGCTTTAATCCAGGAATTAGCGAGTAATGCAGAGCACATCTAAGAGAAAGAAATCCAACCTTAACTCAGAGACTATGATGAACAGAGAATTTACCACATCCTTTCATAAGCTGTTCCAGAGCTTAGTAACTGCTAGTTAACTACCACATCAGTTGAAAACTGTTTGAATGATGGACTAACTTCATAGTAAAAAATGAAACTCCTTTTAGGCTAAGCTTCACTCAGCTGAGCAACCTTGCTGTTCTTAAGATCTGATTTCAGTCCCCAGCTCTGCCACAGATGCCCTTGGTCACCCTGGGCAAGTGACTCCCTCCCTCCGTACCCCCATTCCCATCTACCCTCAACAATGCAGCCTTTGTCCATCTTGTCTAGTTTGATTACTTCTCTCTTCCAACTAGGGAGTTTCCAGCAGATAAACAGCACCAGCACGCTAGCAATTTGCTATCAAATATGGCTTCTAGCTGCTGTACAAATATTTAATAGCTATTAAAATTCTGGACTTGATGCTGAACTTAATTTCCTCAATAGACTGGATCAAATCCACCCAGCTGCGAGGCAATTCAAATGTCATATGTTAGTTCAGACTCACTTCTTCATCTTTTGCAAATAAAAATAATGTATCAATTACAATATATTTGCATTCAAAATTATTCTCATTTCAGTTAACTAACTCAAGAGTCAACCCTCTGAGCCTTATTACACACCCTCTGAGAGGGCTGGGAGATGGCTTAATACCCTGGTAGCTCTACAAAACTACTCACCAGCACTTCCCCAGCAGGTAATGGTAAGAGCAGGAGTCATGTGGGGACTTCAGCTGTGCACACCCAGAAATTCTGAATTTCCATGTTGCCCATGGCTTGCACCACATTTAAGCAACCACAGAATGGGAAAATAAACCCCTCCTCTACAGCCCATCAATGCATTTAAGGTATATATACTTGCCAGTACCCAGGACCCTAATGAGGGCTTCACCTGCCCCGGCACTGCCAGTGACACATTACAGCTGGGCTCTCATGCAACTCCAACTTCAAAGCACTGACAAGAAGCATCTGTGGCCTGTGCTGAGTGGTGGCATGGAGAGGAGGAGACCTGCGGGGCTTTCCAAGCCAGGCACCCACTGCAAAGCTGCTCCTGTGTATGGGAGAGCTTCCCTTAGTTATAGAGGGGTCACTTTGAGTTCAGTGGATGTATGACACAGCTGGAGATGAGAAGCAAGACCCAGGGCCTGGGATTACAGGCTGCTAAAATGTCCTCGTGCTGCTTTTCCATACCCTCATGCATAATGACAACACGCTGGCTGGTGAGAGCTTCACTTTTTAGCAGCTCTCTGCCCTTCCTATTCAGCAGTGAACCTTCTCCATACATGGAGCTCTATTTAAGATACAAGCAGGATGTTATCTTTTTTCCCCTCTTCCCTCTCTCACAGTCTATTTGGCTTTGTCATAGAGTCATTCAAACACTGGTGCAGTTGAGTCAGGCTGTGAGAGTACATATGTATGCACATCAACCCAAGGAAATCCCCTGCAGCTGCAGCATATGGCAGTCATACCATAGCCTGCCCTTTGGAGAAGGGATTAAATCCCCTCGTACAATGCAGAGGCTGACCTGGCAAAGAAGGGTCCTGGCAAAATGGCTAAATGTACTCCAAATACAGAGTGTGTCTCTCAGTGAGAAGCCCCACTGCCTGAAAACTGTGGTTCATAGCGAAGTTTAAGTCACTGTGCACTTTATCCTCCCTCGTACCAGTTAATATGAAGCAGTTACACTGATGAATCTCCCCAAGAATCTCTGAGCTGTGATATAAATCAGTGTAGCTCCACTGAAGTGATGGAACTGCATATATTTATATCGGCTGTGCCCCCAGCCTTATATATTTTTCAGAGAAACAGCAGGACTTAGGACAATGAAGCAGGATCTAAATGACTGAACCAGAACCAAACTCCAAAATGGAGGGGAAGCAAAAAGTACACACCAAAAAGATGCAGGTGATTCTGATACCTGATCACACCTTTTGACACGGACAGGTCATTTCCACAAATTTACAGCAATGACACTCTACACTCACTGAGACGAACAGTAATTTTGCCACAGACGTCACTGTGGTCAACTCAGTAAGATTGAGCCTCAGTAGGAAATAACAAATCCAACTAAATCACACGTCTACAATTTTCTTACGGGATCTGCATATGTGCTTTACCCACCACAGGCATCCTGCCCCAGCAACGTGCAGTTTACATGCCTTTGGTCTTCCTCATGGTTCATTACTCAAGGTAATTTATTACAAGTTTACGCTGCTACAGTACATCATTTTGTGATTTTCTGCAATAAAACCATTGCACTGACTAGTCTTAGTTCTTTACTACATTTGAGGTCACTTGAAAGGGTAATTTCATCTACTGAACATTAAATCCTGCAATAATTCAATACTTTCAAGACATTTTAAAGCAGTACTCCCCTTCTCTTCGGCAGAATCATGTGGCTAGCACTGAGCGTAACCATGGCCAGGTACAGTACAGTTTGGGCTGGAAGAAACTACTATCACAGTTGCAAAACACACCTTGGTGGCCATCTCTGAAATGCTAAACATGGTTGAAGTAAATTGTACGGGTAAGTTGGATGTCTGATCTTTTATTAAGAGATGCACATGCACAAGACCACCACGACAGTGGGCAGACTCACGCCAGAAGGGTCTTTGGGATTGATGGACCAGACCGTGGTACAATCTTGATGGAATATGCTTCCATGGAAGCTAACCTTTCTCTACCCGTTTGCACAGCCAGACCATTGAGATCCCTCAAAATTCTCTAAACTTGCTGAATTTGCCACTAAAGTGCTCAAGGAGATGTAGATGCACAGGAACTGGTTAAGCAATAGCACTAAAATAGCTTTAATATCACACCGTAGCCTACAGCTTTCCCTCAGACCTCCAAGGGCTCCAGGTTTTGCCCACACTAGTGAAGAGCAACCCTTTGCATTCAGGGTGGTCAGCATGGAGTAACAACTGTCGTGGTGAAGGAAGTGATCTTGAGAGATCAGTACACCAATATTTTTTTGTCTACAGAAGCCACAAGCAAGTTCTCCCATCCCTGCCACGAAATCAGAAGGTGCAAAGCTGAGAAGCCCAGGCTACTTTATTTCAGAGGTCAGCCACATCCAGTTCAGAGAGGGAAATGATAATGCGCAGGAAACTGGAACAGCTCCAGTGACTTGAAGAATGTTCCGTAACACACAGATAAATCTGCTGATTGCAAGGGCTGATGTCTGGGACACACTGAGGCTGGAAAGTGTGTGCTTCTGCCTTATTAAGGAGATATTTTATCCTAGTTAGACCCCAGAAACGGTCTCTCCTCATGGCCTCATCTACTTCTGCCTTCTAAGATTTTCCACTACCTGCATTTCTTCATTACATTTCTTCTCCCTGTACAGCAAATACTTTCGTTTTCCCAACACCTGTATTTCCCTGCTGTCTCCCTTCAGCCTTTCTTTAGCACAGCAAGGGAGGAGAGAGGCTCAGATTGTTTGCAGGGAATATTTTGGTAGCTCACCTTTGCCATCTCAGTCCCTGGCTACCTCACTGCAGAGCTGCTCATGAGGGGGAGAGGTAGTTGCAGGAGAACTGGAAGAGCAAAGAGGCTGGAATAACCAGATGACTTGGATGCTCTGGAGAAATAACAAGCGTGACCTCTGCTCTTGGATTTTACCAGACCACTGCTTTGCTATTTCGTTCCTGCACTTGCCCAGGAAGCTGTGAGTCTCTGCGCAGAAGAACTTGGATGCAAGATTTTCTGGGAGAACTTCTCACCCACAACTCCTCACTTAAGGGGGAAAAAATAGCCTTGAACATAGACTTTCGATTCATGAAAGAGGAACCCAAGCATGCTTTACTTGTTTCAGGTGAGCTGTTAGTCATCAAAATCATTTGTGCTCAGTCTGCAATGATTCTCCGCTTTTGCTGTAAAAGCCTGCATTGCTGTTTCCTTTAGAATTTCAATCAGGTGTCATTGCCTTGCGTTACCCACCTTCTACTCAGGATAGATGCTTCTCATAACATACTGGAATTGCTCAGTGTAGTGAACTTACTCTCTTTAAGAACCTGAATCACACTAAGTGGCTTGACTTAGCATCTGGGTTTTTTATTTGCTTACTCTTCTGTTCATCCTGTCTGCAAGAGCCGTTTGTTTCCTTGCCTATAAATTAGTGGCCCAGAAGAAACGGCGGTGTTGTCAACAGATTACTGAAATACCGCTCTGAGAATGGACCTACAAAAAGAGGTTGGAAGCAAAACTTAGCACAGAGCCAAACTGCCTGTAATTGGATTTTGTGACCCAAACATTATAATGAGCAGAGCGAAAGAAATAAACAGGATGATTTATTTCATTTGATCTTTAGCAAAACTCTTCGGTTCCATGTGATAATCACTGGCAAAGATTTACATACAGAAAGTGCATCTGAAAATGTTTAAGCCCATTTCTTGGTAACCAACCCGCTACCAGCATACCAATTACATGACATAAAATGCATTGAGCTTGGAGAAATCCCACCAGGCTTTGAACAGCGTAACCTGCTCGCCTTTCCCTGTTCTGACCTTGAGATCGCTTGCCGGATGTCCTGATTTCAGCAATAAATACACATTCTCAGCAATTTGTCATGGATGTTTACCAAATTATCTCTAGAGAAGCTTATAGCTTAGCCTGGAAACGAGAAGTGACACAAGATCAAGATCTTCAGTCCTCACTCTGGTAACATACTAATGGATCATAATGGGTGATTTTGTGTAAGCAAGGTACACGGGTACATGTCCATTAAGAACGTTTCCTATCATCCTGAGTCTTAAAAAAAGCAAAGTTTAGAAATTTGCTGCAGTTTACATCCATTCACATAAAGAATGAAGCTCCAGCTTGTTTCTCTGAGATCGTACCATCCTCAGAATTCATTCAAAGGACACTGCTAGAAAATAATTTACTGACTTCAAAACTGGACTGCATTGGGTGAAAAGCCAAAATCCAATAACGTAGGTGTAGGGAGAGAAGGAAACACTCATGTCCACAAGTATATAGAGATTCACCTTTGGAGGAAGGATCTGCAAATGAGAAAGGTGTCTAGCAGCTCGTTTGGTGATCTGGGTTTTGATATTAAAGGTGCTAGAAATAGAAAAGTACACATACTTTGCACTGCCTCCCCCTGTTTCTAAGCTGGTCTGCCCATCTTGTGTAGAAAAAAGCATCAAGACTTGGGCTGTGCAGTCTTTGCCAAAAAATCCCTTCATCATTTGAGTACCCCTGGTTCTCCTGCAGTGCAGGGAAATGGAGCAGAAAGAGGAAGATGGACATGTCAGATGTCCAAACTTCAGCCAGTCAACTCTGCTTTTGTATGAAGTATCTGGGTTAGAGAGAGCCTGTTGCCCAGGTTGCAGCTCTGGATGTCACTCCAGCTCCTGAGGCAGTTTCCAGTGACCCAGAAAAGCAATGTCAGTGACACCAGTGCATTTCCTCTCCTCCAGACAGGCACAGTGGGAGTGGATCTCACCCAGCAGTACTTCAAGTGCCAATGGAACAAGGTTAGGGCTGGTGTTGGGTAGCACAGGGTGGGCAACGCTGTAGTTTAAGGGTATCTGGAAGTCCCTCTTCCTGGAGTGACAGACGGCCATACAAGCCATAAATTACCCAGTATTTACAATTCAAAGGAGACAGACAGATGAGAAAACCAAGGGAAAGTCTTGCTCAAGTTTCCTAGGGTTCCCTCACTGAATTCAGTGGACTTGCACCAGCTGAGGACACAGCACAAGGGAAAAAGCAACAGGGGAGCAGGATCAACAGCCACTGTCCCCAGAGCTGCAGGTCTTTTGATCTCTGGGGCTAAAGATCCTGAGCCAGTAACAGAAGAATATCTGGCCTGAATTTGTATCTGATGGTTCAGGGCTTCCCACACATGAATTTCTCAGCCACGCTTCTCTCTAGCACAGACATTGTATATTGCAATGCAATGGCATTACTCACTGTCTGCTACAAATGGGGGGTTTTCCCTACAAATATAGCGTAATGATCTATTATTTGACAGTCACATTATTCTCTCATTTATAAGTGTTTATAAAAGCAGTAGGAGAGAGACATAGATACTGCAGTGCGACTGACTGAATTGGCAAGAGGACCATCAGAGGGAACCATCAGAGGGGTGTTAGAGTCCATACTTTAACGCTTCCTGGACCTTGGAAAGGGGAAGCCTAAGATCTCCTGGATCACCTATCTTTTGATATGAGCCCTAAGACTTGAAAGAACCTCTTCTTCAAAAGTTTACAGTCCTTCTATTTAATAGAATCAACATTTTAAGTGTTTGGAGGAATGATTTAGGAGAAGTGACCTGTGAGAACAGAAAGACGAGAAGAACTGGGTACCATCACGAAGTTAATGTGACAGGCTGGTAACAGCCAAATGACATTTTATAGCTCCGAGACTCTTTGTGCAGACTTCACAGAGAGAGGGTGTGCTGACAATAGTTGACGTGTCCTGCTCTGCCTGAGCCTTATCGCAGCCCCTGCTGACAGCCAGTCCCAGTCAGGCTGCTGAACACGCGTCTGACCTTTCCGTAGGAGGCATGAAGGCAGATGGACGTGATGTTTGCCGAGGAAGCAGTAATGTAGCTTTTGTCTATTTCACCCACGTGCCTTAAATACAGCAGGTTGGTGTAGTACCTAACTAGAATTGCTGGCTGAAATGCTTCTTGTGCTGCAAAGACACTGCACTTTCATGCTTTCATGCCATCCTTTCTTGCCTTATGATACTCTGGAAGAGCTAGAAGTGAGGAAACACGGATAGCTTTGCTAAAAACTGCATAGAAAGTCCCTGGCAGAAAGAGAGAAGGAAGGACACAGTCTGCAGTCACGCATCCTTCAAGCCTTGCTATGCTAGGTCCTTCAGCCCCATTGAGTAAGAAACATACCTGTGTAGATGTACTAGCCTGGATCTATTCTCAGCATTCACAGCACAGCAGCATCTCAGGTGCAGCTTGGATTAGTGCCCCATCATGCTGGACATGGTACAAGAACCAGAGAGCCAAGACTCCAACCAATGAACCCAAGTAGCAGGCTACAGGTGAACACAGCATGGTACAGACTGCTTGGATTTTACCTCCCAGTCAAACTTTGCTCTGTTTTGAGTCATTTCATTCCCTCATGCTGTTGTCTTTGTTCGTTGGAGAGGCACATCTTGTGCCATTTCCCCCATTCCATTTTAGTTCTAATATTGCCAGTAGAATGGATTAATGACACTCTATTTTCTAGTCTAGTAATCTTTGTCACGAAAGTAAGTGAAAGCATACAGTGAAAATGAAGATCTATCAGCAGTGCCGTCTGACTGATGGCTGACTCTGAGAGCTAATACTAAGATGAGAACAGAAGATGAAAAAACAAAAGTTTCCTTTCTTATTTTAATACTAAGAGCAGTACACAGCACCTGTACCCATCTTTTTGACAAAGACTGTAATGAAGATGGCAGCGTGCTGGAATGTCACCGTACCTCCATGATGGGCTGTAATTTTGCCCTCCTCCGTGGGCACTGCAGACAGTCAGCATGCTGTGTGCAGGCACTCAGGTTAAAAATGCCTGTCACTTGCTCCATGTATTGCATCTTGGCATCAGCTAGATGGTGGTTCAAACCCCTCATGCCACACAAGCTATCACACATCCTGTTTTCTACTAGTTAATTGGGCACGGCCACAAAGTGCAGCGTATTTTGGTTTCTCAGTCTGTAACTAGCCACATTTGATGCATACATTTTTCATACCCAACATCAGCGAGAACGTAATATATTGAAATTAAATGTATCACTCACATTTTCAGTTGTCCTGCCTCAGGCATGTTCTTCACTGACCTTTTCCTCTATTCCACCTTTCAGGCACACCACAAGCCTCCCTGTCCCTTTACAGGAGGAAAAAGAAGAGTGTACTTTCTTGTTTTCTGTATCCCCTGGTAAATCTTGTCTTACCATTTCCTTTCTTCAAGCCAAAGGCACAGCTGGACACTACATGGTTAAGAAGTTGCTATTCTTGGAATGACCTAGGAAAACTTGGTTTAGACTTTAGCTCTGCTGGTTCAACTTTTTGTGAATCTTAAAGACATAGCTTGTGTCCCGATCCATCCTGGGAGCAGGAACACCATCTGAAACAGAAGCTGTCTGACTTAAGTGATACAGGAATAAACAAGGCTGTGTGATGCTGGGGTGAAGGACATAGTGGTCACCTACTCCTCTACCTCCAGCAAATCAGCTTTACTCAGCAGTAGGAGCCCTTCCCTTGGTGGGTTTCAGGCCAAGCCCTGGGAGCTGAGAACTTTTCCTTTCCACTAATATATGGAGAAGGAATGTGCTTCCTCTCTTTCCAGGGGAATTTCATGGCTACTCCTCGGGGATGAGCCTTGGCAAGAGGTTGGATCCAGGTTGGAGGAGAAGACAACGTGGGTAGTCCAGGGGTTGCCCTCCTAGCTTCTGAATCCAGCAGTTCCAGGAAGGAATGTGGCTGGCCAAGGACACCTCCACTCCAGCTTAGCAAAAGCAGTATGAGCCCATCAACAGTCTGGCACTGATGGGCAGTGACAGGTTTGCAGGACTCACTCTTTCCGACAGGATGGGGCATTTGGCAGCAATTCAGGTACCTTTATAAAGGATTGGTCCTAACCTTGCAAAAGCCCTGAGCTTACTAATCCTTGCTTGATTGTCTCCTGCTTTGAGCAATTTACATAGTTATTAGGCCCAGCTCTCATTCTCTTCTCTAAAACCTGCGGAGGACAGGACTGAATGAGAGGGGAAATTCAATTGCTTAGTATTTCTTCTGCCTGTTACTATCACTAGGGAGCAGCTACACAGCCTGGCAACAGTCTGAGAGAGCCTGAAATACTCTGAAATTAAAAAGACCCAGATTCACACTTCTCCTGACTCCTCATTCACACAGGCCAAAAAGAAAAAAAGGGAAAGAAAGACAGACAGAAAGAA
>WEIS01114981.1:0-12944 GCA_013389965.1 Todus mexicanus | reverse complement strand
GAGAAAAAATACATTCCTTAAGGGAAGGTAGTTCCTAGATTCTGCTTCCACCTGCTGACTTCTCTCCTATCTGATCAGAAACCAGTGGATACTAGGAGTAAAGCTGTTTTGAATAATTGCTGTTGCCTTTCTGATGATACAGATGGCAGAGGATTGCTGCTTGACAATTGTTGGAAATCTTATAACTCCTGGCTCTAAACTCGGTCTGTCATTTGAGCGGAACGAAGACAAACAATATTGGCAGATTCGTCCCGATGGCAGGATTTATAGCAAGATGAAACCCAAGTTGGTTTTAGATATCAAAGGTAAGCAAATGTGTTATCTCATTACATTGTGTCTTAATCACATGGTATTTACAGTGGGCTAGGCACTAAACGTGCCTATAAATTAAGGACAGTGTTATAGTTACTTTAATCTAGAATCAAAAAAGACACGATTAGCTCATCAGACCTCCTGAATTATACAGGCCTTAGGACTTCATTTCGTTTTTCCTACATAAGAGTTTAGTAACTCACTGTACTTGCTTATCTTGTATTCCCAGTGTCCGCTCACCATAGATATCCTCAGTTAATTTTATGTAGCACTGGGTGATGTGAATATAATTATTTAAAATGCTGAAGCAAGAAAAGTCTAGCTTCTCATTAACTCTAATTTGTATAGAGCAAATTTTCTTATATAGTAGTTGTAGATGCAACAGCCAAAAGATATTAGGAAAGCAAAGGCAGCTTCTACACTGGTGTTATTAAATGGAAATTTTTTTTTCATTTTTTTATTACCGGCTATGCTTTTATTGCAAACATGAGATTCTGCCATAGCAGCCTAAGGTCTGCATACAGTTGATGGGTGTTTTACAATGGCTTTTGTCACAGCGATGTTTCTGAACTTTATTTTCATAGTTTCATTGAAGGTCTGAAAAAGCAACAGATGGTATGATGAGCAGAATTAGCATCATCAGATGTTCTTACATGGCTCTGTATTTTTGGGCGGGGGAAGTAATCATTTTCTATAGCTGTTAACATTTTTAGCTGTTTTGAAATTAATTTTGCATTGATGCTGTGACAGTAATTACAGCTATTACCAAAAAATAAATAAAAGAAAGAAAAATACCAGTGTCAACAGTCAGCACTTTAGAACTGAAAAGGACAGGACTATCAGAACTGTGAGGAAAGGGTTATCTAATGTCTGACCGTAACACAACACTGGCACAAATAGTCACGATTTCTCTTTACTGCCATAAAAAACTAGTGGTGATTAATTTTAAACTAATCAAAAAGACTCCAGTTCAAAGGGGAATCTTTAGTCACAAGGCCTCTACATACCTTTCTCTAAAGTCAGTCTCGAGTTGCATCAAACAAGCAGAAATTCTGTTACACTGCTTTGTCTTCAGTTAACTGCATTAAAAGCAATCGTATATTCTGTGTTTATAACTGAGGAACTTCACAATGGATATGTCTGGTGATGAAAGTATAGGTGCGCTCTTAGTTTAAAAAAAAAGGAAATCTGTATGGTAAGTATGAAAGAGTAGGTATATTTAGTGTTTGAGAAAGCTAAATGGTAGGAACATTTACCCATTTCTGCCAGTTGTGCTGATCCAGTCTTGACCACAGAATTGAACATTAATGAATATTTGAGCAAATTAATGCAGTTGTTCAGCTGTGCAGTTCCCAGTGCCACCTTGTGGATACACTGGTGTAGCACAAGGCGTTGTCCAGAGCACTGCTCTATCAAAGCAAATAGTCTCTTGTTCCACTGAAAAAAAACCACCACCATCTTTTCCCATTATAACATGTTTGCAGACTATTTTTTGTGCTCGCAGTGGTAACTGACCTATGTAGCAAATGTTATTCTTTGTAGCTGCTGGTTAGTTTGGTTTTGGTTTTTCTTGTGAGAGTATTTAATCAGGTATTCCTTTCATTTCCCCCTCTTTCTGAAGAACTTTGGAAGTATTTCTGCGCTTTCTAATGCTTTTTAGTCATTGCCTGGTGATGGCAAGGAGAGGGCTGTCCCACCTCGGACTGTAGCACCAGAAAGCCTCCTCCAAATTCCTGAAGAGAGCTGCTAAGGTGCTCAAGACGCCATTTCCTTAGTACAAAAGAGCGGCTCTTAAATGATCCTGCCCATGAAGAACTCCAGCTGCTTAGCATATCGCTAGCGATCTGCTAGAATATATACGTGTTACACTCATCAAGAGCTCTCAGGTGCCAGGCTTGTCTTTTGGAGGAGCGTGAGACTGTAGGGGCGCAGGATAAAAGAGGGTATCTGTAGGAGTGCCCTGGTGCTCCATACAACCAGTTGGCCCACACCGCTGCTTCCAGTGGGGATACTGGCTCCTATGGCAGGTGCGTTGTATTACACAAGATGTACATGTCCTACACTTCTGCAGCGTGTACTAGATTTGAGGGGGGGAAAAAAAAAAAGTCAGTTCTAATGTTCAGCTCTAGTCAAACTTTTCTTTGCTTCTGAGTTTCATAAGTCAGAACACTAATGGTGCTCTTCTGTGGGAACATGTTTGGCATTGCATTACATGAGGAAAGGAAGCCCCTCCAAGAAAGGGTTGTATTTTGTGTTCAGGTATGTTGAGCTGCCAGTGGAAAGAGATGAACATTGTGGTACTCTGTGTATGGTGCCTTGTGATGAAACTGGTCAAAATACAGGATTATAATGGTGAAGAGTAAATGAGTCCCTGGTGTGGTCATGTTCATATTGTCTGTGGCAGGACTTATTTCATCTTGTAAACGTCACCTGTAGAGCAAAGCCAACAACTGACAACTGTTGAGGGGAAACTGAACAGCAGAGTGTGACTTTTGGAAAGTGCCAGTCTTAAAGGAGCTAGACCTGACTTTATTGCAGCGATTCCTTCCTTTCTCATCCAGGCTGAAAAAGCCAAATCACTGAATTGCTGCAGGCAGGCTCCCTTGTTTCAAAATTAATTCCAAAAGCACGCAGTGATGAAAATGAGTTTGCCTTTTCAGTGCCTTGGGGAGAAGAGAAGCTGTCTATACCAGCACTTAACTTACTAGAGTTGCCCTGAAACCTGGAGTGCATCTTTTATTTCAAGGATAATCTACACTCTGAATTTTTTTCTTTACAGGAGGTGAACAATATGATCGTGACCACGTTGTTGTCAACACACTCAATGAAGAAAAGTTAACGCAGTGTTGGGAACCACTGGTTGTATAAACGCAAATGAACCCAGCTAACATCTGAATTACCCACTATTCCAGACACTACAACTGGCACCACCATCTCTGAAGGATACAGGATCAACAATGAGAGTTTTGTCTTCTCTTCGCAAGCAACAGAATGATTTCACCTCTAAGATTATTATCCTTATAAAAGCTCCAGTATCTCTCAACCTTTTCTTTTTATAATTATAACAACTCAATGCAACATAGAGTGGTAGTACACCTCGGGCTGGAGTGGAACAATTAAAGGTGGGAGAGACCCCAGGGAGTTAGAGTTGTGTCAGTGAGTAGTTAATCCAGAACAGGCAATAAGCATGATCTTAAATTATTTGTGAGAGGGGTTTCATTTAATGGAGAAAAGGGCTAAAAAATAATTAAAGCTTATTTTATAAACAACAGGAGAGCAGTGTATATGTGGGTGTAGCAACTTGGACCTATAAGCTGTAGTATAGAGAAATATTCACTACTGGAAGTTAATATATTTGTTTCATGGGAACAACCTTATGTTTACTGAAAGTTTAAAGGCTGCTAGCACACAGCACGTGAAAGAATTTTGAACATGTGGCTTCAAAGATAGTTAGTATGCTAATCCAGTAAGTCCTAAATTAAGAAAAAATGCTAAATTTTCCCATGTAGAGATGATGTAAATTAGTAGACGTTTGTTAGGAAAAAGAGAGGGCTGGCAAAAGGATGTATCAGAATGTGAAGAACTTGCCCATTTTCTTGGCTGCCTAACTTGTTGAGTTACGGGTATTTTACTTCTTTGCCAAGTCAAAATTTTACCTTTTCAAAACAGGTCCAGTAAATACAGTCTTCCTGAACTCCAAAATCAAACAGAAAACAAGAATTCTTAGGCCAAGTGTCACTAAAGATGACTGCAACAGCACCTAAGCGCTGTGGGTACAAAGAAGTAAAAAAAAAATAATAAATTCAGCCATTGCCTGTTGGGCTTTCCATGGAGAATGCCAAACTTCCAGGTACTTCTGGTGGTGTTGGAGAGCCGTATCTATGGTAGGCTTGGTGGGCTGCTGGCCCCTGGTTGCTGCTGGGCAGAAGCATCGGGCTGCTCTAGTAAAGGGGCATAGCCAAACATGTAGATGTGCCCAGTCATAAGGGCTGTGCCTGTTCAAAGTAAGCGTTACTGGTTTAGTAAAGAGCTTGTGGCAAGTGAGGCACACTGATGACTGCAGCAGGTTCTTCTGTTGCCCTTCTCTTAACCTGGTTTTGTTAGTTCTCCTTAATAATGTTGGCAGAAAGGTAAAATACCAAGTCTTGTACTATGCTGCTGTGTTTTCTCCTGGCTTAGACCAGTGTTACTACAAGCTGCTCCGAGGAGCATCCAGGCCTTTGTCTTGCATAGAAAGTCTGTTTGAAATTAACTTTCATCACTATTGTATTGCCTCAAAGGATACTGGTGCTTCTATTGTTACCACCCTAGAGGAAGTGCCTTACTAATTTTCCTCCTTTTGTACAGAACTACTGAAGTTTTGTTGCTCAGAAATGTGCTGCTTTTAGTTCTTCATAGAGTATGTGTTGTTGTTGGTTCCAAACACTGGTACTTTGTCATATTGATGTGCTCTTGCTATATATAATATAGCATTTTACAAATAAATTTAAGTTAGGTAACTTTTTATGGATATCATTTTTAGAGGGACAAAGCTGACATTTTAACAGTTAGTTTTGCTTCTCTCTTGTGCCTGTCTCTGTCCACAATTCCTCCACCACAGCCAGTTAGTGAGGAGCGACTACGTGGTGTTGAAGGGAGGCTCTGAGGAACGGATGCTTCTCTTGTACAAGCACAAGCACCTTGTTCAGCTCATTTGTACGTAGGGCCACAGTTCACATGGTTGCTGCTTCCATCCCCCTGGTGGAAGCACTGTGTGACACCATTCTTCCATCACCATAGTGACACCACAGTAAATGCGCAGCTCTCAATTAAGAAGTTAGCACTTTCCTTTGATCTACCTGCATAATTGTAGGGGAAGCCACTCCACTGCCCATCTTAAAAGCAGACCAACAGACACATACCCCTTCCAGCACTTTACCCCCACCAGCAGCGACAGAGGGCATGGCAGAAACAGGGCCTCCTGATAACTGACAAAATCATGTCAAGCCCACCTGCTTGAACACTGTAGTCAGCTGAATCTGTGCCAGGAGTTAACCATCAGAATAATTATCAGTTAGCAACTGATTTTGTTTCACGCCATAGTTATGACTTACTCATCAAAATTGAAGTACCCATCTTGAGACAGCAACGTGACCATGTCATAAAGAAAAAATGTACAAGTTCTGAGGATGAACTATATTGAGTAGTAATATATATTAATAAAGGTGAGCAGAACTAGGAAAGGCCAAGGGAAAAAGGACAGCACAAGTTTCATGCGGATAATCAGATAGAAGTGTGCCTCACCATTTCAGGACTTGGCTAAAACATATGGAAAATAAAACCTCCAAGATCTACAAACTGAAAATGTTGCCGCCTATTCATCTTACCCCAAGAGTGAGGGTGTTCTGCAAAAGTCACAACTACATTCTTAACTTGGTTTTCATGCAGAAATACATAAGGGACATTAATGTTTCCTGTCTGCATATTAACAGCTATTAACAGGCAGAGTATGAAGGATCGAAGAGGCTTTTATACAACAACTTTGTTTAAAAAAATATGCTTTCTGTGTGAGCTTCTAAGGAAGAGACAGCTGCTGCACATCCATTCATGTTCAAGTGTAAGTTACCGGTAAAGAATTGACTGCAGGCAGAAGAATGATTAGAGAGACTTTAATTTTTACTAATTACGTTGATCACTGTTTTTCCACGTGCATGTCCTCCTTCCAGTTTCAGAAAGGCCTTTGGAACTTCAGAAAAAGAGAAGACTTCATCAATAACTGGTTGAATCTATGGAATAAAGCAAAAGTGCCACCATAAAATAATGTATCATTATCACACTTCAAAACTATGTAAAGACAGAGGGCAGGGGGTTTTATAGTATTAAGGGCAGAAGTTGCCAAATGATGTAGTCATTAGCTTTTAACTTCTTTTAGCCACCCTTCTACATGCAGGAGAAAGCTTTCTGCTGCTCTTTGCCCAAGTTCTGAAACATCTCTACTAGCACAGTTTGGGTGAGTCACTCACAATACAGTTACCATACAGGGCTCTAACTTGTAAGTTCCTTTAAAAGTTGACACTATGGTTCAAATTTTTCTTGTCCACAATGATACACTGAAGAAAAGGAAGAACTTTTTTTTTTTTCCTTTCTCATGTTTCTCTACTTGTTTCCTTCTTAAGCCCAAGAATTTTCAAAAGGTCAGATGTTTTAAAGATACCTATGAATCTGGTGCCTATCTGCACCAATACATGCGTCGGTACCTTTAAAAGATTTGGCCAAAAATGAAGTGAAAAAGAAGTCCACAAACAGTTGCTGCTGAGTCATTTAGATACACTCAAAAACTTAACCACTGTGTATTTCAGCAGACATACATCATTAAGCCCAGCTTGCATCAACTGCTATTTTGGCATTAATTTTGTAGAGTAGTCTTCTGGATTGTTTAAGACTCATTTCTTAATAATGAAGGTGAAATAAGCCTATTCACTGTTCCCATTATTAAGTAAGGAGCCTGAAAGCCCTACAAGCATTTTCTGTAGACATCACGGTGTACTGACAGAGACAGAAGAAATCTCAGCTGCTTCTGAAAAAAAATTGCCACTGCTGGGCCAAGGAAGAGACTTTTTCTATCATCAAGTATGTATCAGCCTTCCAAAGGCCAAAGTAAGATCTGTGTACAAAAGAACCTACCCCCATCTCCTCCCAAAGATCCTACCTAACCTGAAGTTGGTCTCTAAGCTTGGATCCCCTAACACCAACCCAATGCACGTTCTCACATTGATGAACTGATCCTAATCCTCCTACCAGAGGAAAACGTGAACAGTAGATGAGCCTGCAGCTAGCTCTTGCGGTGATGATTTAAACTAACAAATATCCAAACATGCTGTTTACTGTGCCAGTGAAAAAGTGTGTTTCTTCGTGTTTTTTCCTCACAGCCACTAGCAGACACACTGTCTTGTCAAGTACTCTAGAGCAGGCAGCTGCCCTCTCCTGGTAGGACATGCATGACTAAATAGAAAAGGAACACAACAGCAATAGGGACACAAACAACTTGCCAGGATCAGAACAGTGCAGTCTTTCAAAAGGCTTCCTTACTTTTACCAGAAGCCAAGAGGTATCTATTCAGACGTGCTGCTTAGAAGGTGAATATGCAGCACTACCAAGGAAAGGTTTTCATATGCACCCATTTTCCAAGTAGCAGCACTGACCACTCGGCACCCTCCCCAACAGCACAACAAACACAATCTGGTACTTGTCTGTACTCACGTAGATCCTTTTCTCAACTCTTAATTTTTTTCTTTATTCATACACAGTGCCTTACCTTGAAGACCACTGCACTAAAGTACCTGCTGGTTTTGCTTAGATGCTAACAGTAACCCCAGATAGCAGTAATCTATTACACTTCAGCGTCTCCTAATCTTGTCACTACATTTTCCTTTTTATTTTGTCAAGGCAAGCTCAGCAGTAGTGGGAAACTACATGACAGAAGTAGGAATGACTGAACCCCCTTCAATGCAAAGTCAGAATTAGCAGCCAAATCACTACGAAAGTAACTGTGCAAACACATACTAAGTGCCTGTGCCTTGCCGTGCTGCAGCGTACAAGGCTTGGTTATTTCTTCCCCTTATTCTGCCAAGACAATCTCTCTGAACAATCCTCTAGTAAAGCCAGTAGTAACACAAAGCAGAGAAGCCACAGACACACTGTGTAACGCTTTCTGCTGGGGGAAGAAATGTGAGGAGTGACTGATCAAGACAAAACTGTGTTTGGTCAGCATGCAGCACGGAATGGGAATGTCGTTGCGGTCATCAGCAAAGTCAGGGACGTGGACCCAGAGCAGCAAAAACAATGAGACAATGGCTTTGGGTAAACTGAGCATCTGAGTAAACTGCAGCTGCCGTGACAGTCAGCAGGAGGAACGTGCTGCTGATCAGCAGTGAGTGTTTTCAGGAAGACCAACCCTTGCTTTCATAGCAGAAGCTTGGGAGAAAAAGACCAATTCCGTAACCTTGTTGAGCCAAGCACACGTGCAACACTTGTACACGTACTTATTGTTAATGGCAGTTACACACAAAGCTGTGCTTCAGTTAACAAAAAAAAAGTAATTAAAAAATACAGAAACTCAGCTGGCTGGAGCATGGACACAGATGACCCCAGCAGGGCAAGAGGCTGGGAAGAGGGGACAGGTATTTGGGGAAGAAAGCAGTGCCACAGCACAGAGGATGTGAAGCACAAGGGATTCCAGGGAAGGGCACAAGTTCATTTCAGATACCTGCAGCAACTGAGAAAAAACGAACACCACACTTCAATGTTCTGCTCTCTGCCATCGCTTATTGTAGGTTGCGGCTTATAACCCTGCGTGTTATGAACAAGGCACGTGACGTCCTCAGCCGATTAAGTAAAGTTCAAAGCATCACATTTGAAAAGTGGTGACACAGGGATTCAGAGGAACCCTGAATTCAGCCTCACAGATCAAAACACTGTGTGTATTGCAGTCACCACACACTCAAAGCCCATCTGCTACATTGATGTAACCTCTAGCTCCATTTAAACGCTGGCTTTAGGCAGTGCTATAGAGAGGGATGAATACTAAATTGATGATCCTGACAATCTAGAGCATTAAACATTTTATCTGTCTGGCTGGTCAGTCCCATTGTTTGAATAACCCTGAAAGGGCTGACGGTGTCGCAGCACAGTGATTCACTCAGCCTTTACCATAATCCACTGACTAAGATAAAATTTCTTCCTGTGAACAGACAAACAAGTAGGGGAGCGTCTGCTGTTTGTTGAATGTGTGATAATAAATGGAGATTAACCGGATAATAAAAACACTGCCTATTTACAGCTACGCATCAGTTCCTTGCCAGAGGACACCTATTTGTTCAGGGAAAAAGGATTAAACTAAAGTCGGGGAGAGAAAAGATTACGCGCACCCGCATTGAAATCTTTATCTGAAAACAGATTGGGCCTGAAAGGTATTTTCTTCCTTTTCATTCTCTCTGATGCAGGACATACTATAGAAATGAATCTCAGGTCTCTTGAAATGAACTCATGTGTCTGGAAAAATAAAAAGAGCAATTGCTGATGCTGATTAAGGCTATCCTACATAGAGCACAGAAGTGGCATCCCAGCCAATTCAGCTCTGAACACAGCAGGCAGTGCACAGGCACTGGCAGGAGTTCACTGGTCAGCAGAAATACGCTCCCACTAATGACAAATTCAAGCCCTCCCCTGGAGGTCTCAATTTCTGTGGTACCAAGGGGACAGTCTGAATTTATCAGGAAGGACAAGCAAGGAAACATGAAGGGAATGAAGACAGCTCTGACTCTCATGTTAGCAGCAAATCACTCCAGTGATTGTGGAGCTGCTTCTTGACGCTGGAGGGAGAGCTAGAGCCTTGAACCTCAGAAGCCCTCAGAGCAAGCCTAGTTCAAAGCGAAAACAGTCCCCTCACTCCAAGAACAATGACAGTGCATTGGCTCTCCCCCAGGTTTGCAACAGCCGTCTGTGTCAAAACTGCATGGCAGCTTTGCTTTGCAGAGTGTCTCCTACCCAGCTGCTGCCTCCCTGCGCACACACTCTCCTTACACCTCCACGAGTAGCCGTGAGTCTGTCTGCTCACGGCTTGTGTACAAGCTTTGGAAAAGATACTTGCACACGCACAGAACGAAAGCTGCGATGTGCTGCACCAGATATCAAAATCCTCTTGAGAGCCTGACGTAATGGAAAAGACCTGCTTGCCATTTTGACTGGCTGAGTTAGAAGAGAAAGCCTGTCTGCCACCAGAAATTACCACCATGCCCAAATCCAGTATATAAGCACAAATGCAAAGCTTGCTATTCTCCTTCGGCCTTCAGCAAGTCTCCCTTTAATGTCAACAAGAGACTTGAATAGAAATCATCACAAAGAACATTCCCTCTCTTGTAATGAGATATTTAGTTATCTGTTCAGTACTTCATTGTAACCTCATGGAAAAAATGCTGATTTGGGACACTGCTGTTTCTGTCATTTCTTCCCTTTAGCTGAGCATCTTCTCTGCTGTACTCAAGTTCCATGGTCTTTGCGTATTCATCCCACTCCCTTCTTCATCGTTCCTTCCCCTTAAATTGGCATGCAACAATGTATGCTGAGCTTCAAACTGCTTGCCAACATTGCGTTCTAGGGTCGACCCTCACTGAAGACAAAGATTAAAGTTTTTACCTTTGGGAACAGCTGTCTAGAACAGCTCTGGTCACATCTTGTATGGGTAGCTTTGCAACTATACAATAGCGTGTTTTTGATTAACTCGTATTTCAGAAAATAAGCACTTTTACCTAAGAGCACATTAAAGGACATCAGGTACATGATATTTCTGCCCCAAGTGCCTAACAGAAGTAAAAACGATCCAATGATTCAGTCTCATGTGCCTATAAGAAGAATGATGGTGCAGTGGTTAAGACACGGGAATGGATCCCAGGTGTCCTGGAGTCTATCCCAAGAGTCATCTTACCAACAACTGTATCACTAGGTTTTGTTTGTTTTTCAAGCCAAGGTACATTCTTTATCAAGTAGCCCACAGGACCTCATAAGTATCATCTACAACTATTAAAATGCTAGAAAATACATCCCAGTTAAGCAGGTTATCAGGGTACGGTTCGAACTGTGGAAGAGGCTTAAAAAATCTCTAGTTCATTAATTGGCCCTGTCAAAACAGCTTCCACAGAACACAATGATGAGAAGTAAGAAACTCGAAAAGCCCTGAACTGCAGCATGTGCCAGCCTAGTCCAAGCTTAAATCAGTAGAAATGAGGAAGATCCTAGGTTTAGTTACCTACTGAACCATGCTGAAAAACTATCAAGGCAAGAGCAGCTTTCTCTTCTGGAGTCCCCTGGAATCAGTCATGTTCACGGTAGTTGTCCTGACATTTATGCCGGTCATTAAAGCAATCTGGGGCAACGCTACCATGTAATTAAGACAGAACGAACTTTAGTACAGTTATATATACATGAGTATATATATTTATATATGAAATCATATATAATATGATATATATATAGGAAGAATAGTCCTGCATGACCTGCATCTCCCTCAGTCTCAGCAACTGAAACTCAAACCAGACAAGAGCTGTCTAGCTGACCCCACACTTCACCACTGTGCTGGACGTAATTCCCTCCTATGCTGGGAGACTAGAGCTCAGAAGACTTGGAGCGACTGTCTACAGAATATGCAATTACATCAGGCTGAGGCAACATATTTGATTAAATATCTGGTATATGATGAATTTTTTCCAGATCTCACTGTAGTTTATGTCAATTTACCTACTCGAGCCCTATCTCTCCACAGTAAGCAAAATTTCCATTAGTTTTCTTCACAGACAGTCTATGATGCAATCACACGGCACTTTCATAAAGAGCGTATGTCCTGGAGAAAGAGGAGCAGATGTGTTTTAATAAAAATCACAGTGCTTGGTGGTTTTTTTGGTGGCTGTTACACAATGCAGATAGAGGTTCCTTTTGGAACAGAAAGGACTGAACAGAGCTTTTTGGAAACCTCTCCTTGAACAACACCTCTGGGCTCTAGCCAACCAACCTGGCAAGCAAAAGTACTGCAATAAGAAAACACATTTTTTTTAAAAAAATAATAATTAAAAAAAATAAAAGCAAGCTTTGCAATTTAAAGATGGTCATCAGAACGAGCGTGAGTGACTAAAGAGAGTGGGGAGAAGGCCTTATCTCCAAATGATTGAGACATTTAAGTACAGAATCACTACCCTAGTGTACTTTTTCAGGTAGGGAGAGTAAAGCAGGTACCACCCAAAGGCGAGTCAGCTTGGGAACCTTGAGATACCTCTGCACAGACAGAAAGACAAAGACTGGAACTACTGCAGAGAAGCCCAAATCTAGAAGGTGACAGATTTGGAGAACATTTAAAGACTCTTATGTTACATGAGCTGTCTGATCTTCACACAGATGTGAGGAATTTGCAACAACTGTGCAGCAAGGGCTAGAGAAAAAGTTACTTGCAGAACTGTAACAAGATGAATTGGAAGCAAATCAATACATACAGGTTGGGATTTAGAGTCAAGAAACTGTAATAACCCATGCTAGCAGGAGGAATGTAAGCCATCTTAGATCATGGCCATCCAAGCAACTCAAAACCCAAGTAATGTCAAAGTGGGTGCTCATGCCCATTTGTGTTATTTACTTCCTTAATAGCAAAGACTAGTAATAGAAAACTACTGAACTCCACGTTTTAATAGGGTTTAACAGGGTCTCAAAGCAAATCACCAAAGGTGGATAAAGGGCATTAGTCCTTATTAGTAGATACAGAAATTATGGTAGCAAGAGGCTCTGTGATTTGTACACCATTGCACAGGGAGACAGCAGCAGGGCGAAAGAACAGTCAGCATACTCTTCTCCAAACCACAACAGCAAATGCTAAGTCCAAAGCATCTAGGGTCTTTGCAAAACACTACACACAGATTACATTAATATAGGCATGCAATTGCTTTTCTTCTGTGTGCCTGTGCTGTAACATTTATCTGGAAAGCAAACAACCCAGCGAATAACCTATTCATTTCATGATCAGAGGCTCTACTTGTCCTTTAGCCTTCCTTCTGGCAAAATCAACTTTCACCCATCAGCCCACCTGATACAACTCTGCTCTGAAGGTCAGAATA
>WEIS01114941.1:0-15848 GCA_013389965.1 Todus mexicanus | reverse complement strand
CCAACCCAGACCGTTCTGTGATTCTATGGCTTTGCATCCTTTGACTGTGGTTATGTATATTATGAAACAAGGGCTGAACATAGCTAATCCCAAGGTGGAGGAATAGTGATAAATACAAGAGACAATGAAATCCTGATTCTCTTACTTTGGGATCTTCCCTTCACCTGTGCAGAATCACACAGCCATGGTAACTTTTTGGTCAAGGGTTTCGTTTTCGGAGTGACATTTAAATCTTCATGTTAAGTGTGTAAAAGAAATACAGATGTTAATAATTTTTGCTGCAGCCTTTTGGATGTTGAGGGAGACTGAGATGTGATTTTAAGCAAGCCTTTTCAGACTTGAATAGGTGAGCCTCAAAAACACATGAACAAAACAAGCAATGAATAGGTGCTACTTCAGTGGGAAGTACTCAGTGTGAAGATGCTGCCAGCTCAGGCACCCCCTAAAAATGCCACCCCTGCTCCAAACAAGAACAAAAATCAGTACTGGTGAGCTGCAGGCAGCAGCGCAGGCGTGCTGGCCGCTCAGCCGTGCTCCGTGGTTCACCCAAGAGCAGCAGGACAGCACACAACTTAGCAGCTGTGGAAAAGTGCCGTTGATCTGAGAGTCCCAGTCTTTTCCAAGTTATTCTTGCTGGCTCACATCCCAGGGAGAGAAGATTTGAGACCTTCCAGGACCCGCGAAGACCAGGACGCCAGTCAAATTTAAAATGCTTAAGTTGCAATACTTAGAGCTTTAAAAATAGTTTTCACCTATCAGTGCATGATAACCTGAGTGTATGAACTCAAAGGGAAACGTAATATTTATTAAACATTGTTCACTTAGTCATTTTGGCATTTGATATGCAAAGATTATGCTTTTTTCCCAGGAGCTATGTTAATAATTTCAGCATGATAACTTTAATTTTAAAAAGGGCTTTTCTTTGCTAAAGGGATGGTTATCCGTGCATGTGTACAAGAAAAACTAATTAGAATTTCTGTTCTCCATTGTTTAAGGAATTTAAAATGCACTTTCTGCCCCATGAGACAAACAGGCTGCTTGTGTGTATGGAACTCGAAGGGTTAATGTGTGAAAACGAACACATTCAAGGTTATTTTACTTAGGGCTCCATTGTGTTGGCAAAGGAAAAAGATGAAGCACGGCCTCAATTTACTTCTCTTGCTAAACAGTACTTTGTTCTGTATTGTTAGGAGAAATCATTCCATATCTGGAGAAGATGGAAAACATGGAAATCATGAGACTGCCTCTGCTGACCTTAATTTAATTTTCTTTTTAACCATTTCTCCCCTGGCTCTCATGTAAGGCTCGGAAGAGAAACCACTCTTTCTGAGGAAGGTCTGAGGACTTGAAATGTGATGCTCCTCTTTGGTGCCCACTGAAGCAGATAAAATATGGGGGGGGTTGGGGAGGAGGTGGGGTGGGTTCTTCTTATGTTTGTCCAATATAGGAAACTGATGCTCTTGAGATTTATCTGCCAAGGGAAAATAGGGCTTGTTTAGTAAGTGCACAACATACTAACCATTTGGTATGTTTAATATATCCATGGTATAGGAGATTATTGCCAGTGTTAAAGAATTGGATCAATACACTGGGGAAAGGAAAGGAAAGGCAAGATAAAGGTTGTGGCAAAGCTCCATTTATTTCCTGCAGGCACCTACAAGATTCCCTGAAAACTTATTTCTGTGAATCTGAACAGAAAAGGAGAAACCCTAAAAAAAAAAATCTGTTTCTTTCCTCTAACAGATGTTGTTGTTTATAGGACAATTTTAGTAAAAATATGTTTTTTCTGTAAATCAGTACTTGTCCAGAGTAAACTCCACCCATGGACTATGCAGTTCTTCAGAGAACCCAGAAGAAGGGACAACAAGGTAGTTTCCCTCCTTGAAACCTATAATCGAGGATGCTGTAATCATTTCATGAGAGATGTTCACTTGTGCCTGCACCGCCCTCTCCTGTTGAAATCCTCCCAGAAGAGTCAGGAAGGAGTAAATCCCTGTGTTGTTGCAGCTTTCTCAGGTTTCCTTTGGTGATGCTCTTGATGGGATTGTCACCTATCCCTCTGAAAGGGTTAGAATTTGCCATCCAGAAGTTCTGTGCTGGACCAGTGACCCTTAAATATCATGTTCATCAGCAATACGTGTTCCTGTGCAACCTGCTCTAAGTGACCCTGCTTTGGCAGGGGGGTTGAAGTCAATGATCTCCAGAGGTCCCTTCCAACCCCTGAACATTCTGTGATTCTATGATACAGGTCCAAAGGAGCCACATCATTGGAAACTGCTCATTTGCTAACTGCCATCTGGCAAAGCAACTCCTATAACAAGAAGGAAAGCAAACCATGAAGAATATAAATGTTTTGATTCAAGAGTTGTATTTTCCTTTGCAGATTGATAGCAAGTGGTCAGTCTATTAAGAAGGAAATGTTGCTCTCACTTAACTCACTGCCTCAAGACTGAAAGCCTTTTTTTTTCTTATTTCTGTATAAACCATTGTTTTTTCAACCTTAAAAATAACCAACATTACTAATGGGAAATTGTCTGCTAAGACACAAATTCGTTGGTAGCTAATATGGTCTATTGCTCCTTCTGTATAAGGCACACAGATCTCCCTCCTGCCTGTTTGTGATCAGTCTGTTTTTCTAATATTTGCCAGTGGAAAGGCCCTGGATCATTTCTTTCTTCTGAATCATATCTTGATTGTCTCATTTCCTACTGAAGTGATTAAAGCCCAGCTGGGCATACACAGGCGGTAACATCTATTCACAGCTTTGCTAAGCTTCATATATATTATTAAAATTTCTAAAATTATCTTCTTCTGTAAGCTTATTTAATGCGCTAAAGCCTTCTAAACGAGTTAAGAATAAATGATAGGGTTATCTACATTCAGTACTGCTTATCAGGTGCATTTGTATGAAGAATCAGAAAGAGGATACGATGAGCCCTGGGTTTTCAGCCCAGCCAGGTTGTGTGCCAGGGGACCAGGACTCCTGGGTGCATTGAGGAGCAGGCATACTTGGTATAGGATGGAAGCAGCCAAAAGGGTCCCTAACAGGGACATGGGTAGAAGTACTGAAGAAGCACTAGAAAAGCAGCTGGCCTGCCTCCTGGACTGTATAGGAGGATATGGGTCTGAATACCGAGAGTGCATCTCTGTACATTACTGGTAGATCACACAATCACAGATTGGCTGAGGTTTGCAGGAACCTCTGGAGGTCATCTGATCCAAACTCCCTGATCCAGCAGGGCCAGCAGTTGCCCAGGAACATGAACAGAAATACCCAACAACATGAGTGCAACAGAAGCTGTGCCATGTCATGGCAGTGAAGACAGTGGCTTCAAGAAAGCATTCCTTAAAACCGTAAACCCATTGTTCTTGCATTGTTAGGAGTTGCACCGCTCTCCGTTAATCTTTGAAAGTTGTTTTGGGGTAGTTTCTCGATTTGGTGTGCTTTTTAATGTTCATATCTGTGCTATTGGTGACTGGAAGCAGAGCTGGAAAGTGCAACCATCACTCCAGCCGCTTAGCTGTGAGAGTCTTTCTCCTCCTTCAGACTTTGGAAATTTTCACCTATTCTGAAAATTTATATAGCTTGTCTTTGCTTTGGGGCAACTGTGAGTTAATCTGAAGGTATTTATAGCTATTATGGTTGTTTGACAAACAGGTTCAACCAAATAAGAGACCTCAGCAAAGCAGATTAATAGCAGGGAGCCTTTTATTTAACTTGGCAAGGCTCATCACAAGCCATCAAAGCAAGCAATCACTTTGTCAGTAGTATTGAATGGATGAATATGATAAGAGGTCACAATATCTTACAGCCTAGTTTCCCTCAGAAACAGGAGTAATAAGGGCTTGCCAAAAAGCTTTAGGACTTGAATGTAGGTGTTTTATGTATTCAAAGCGTATGGGGTTCATACCTATTGTTCCCTTCAGTATTGGTGAGTTTTCTCGAAATGCAGGAAGGAAACAGGTCTTGAAGGAGCCCAGAAGTGACACGCAGCCCATCTGTTTTGCTGAACTGTTTCTCTAAATTAAATCCATTGCTTCCCAAGTAGAGTTGATAATAGCATGTTGAAAACAGTATTTCAGAAGCAATTTTGAAAGCAGTTCCCAGCAGCCTGTTACAGATGCAGGTATTCTGATGATAATTCCCTGTTCCCAAATGAGGTACTCAAGGCCCCAATTCAGGAGAGGCTTTGAATGTGTACTCATCTTAATCTCTGTTACAGCAGCTTTGCCTGTGGTTAACTATAGCTGTGTGTTCTCAATTAAACATATGTCTGATGTGTCTTCTGCAGAAATAGAGGGCTGACTTGAGGTTAGAGATGATTTTCTCTGAGTAGCTACTGAACTCTTTTCAGGCTATACCTGTCTGCATCTATTTAGCAGAAGGCAATGTGGACTGTGCTGGCTTGTGTCCTTCTATCAGGAATTGTGTAAGAACGTGGCTGGTGCCTTCCACTTGACTAATTCATAAGAGAGGAGCTGAAGGAGTTGGGGAAAAGCAGAACTATAAAATGTAATTTCAGGGTTACTGCTCTTTGTCAGCTGTTGCGGGAAGCGTGAGTGTTACAAGTGTCACAGGGGTCTTTAATTACATATGGCCTTCTTCCAGAAATAGTAATGAGAAATGGAGATATGAAGTGAAAAGTTCTGCATGGAAGGTGTAAAGGTTATTCTTAAATATCAACAAAGTGATTTGCTCTATAAGAGTCACCATCTAGCAAAAGGACTGGATTGTTGTGGTTATAGAAAAAAGATGTCAAAGCTGTTCTTTCAGCCATGCATCTTCTTTGCCTTGGTGAACCATCCCACAATAATGACTGCTGTGGATGTGTCTTAAAGTCCTAAATGTTGCAGGTGTGAAAAAATCCTGGCTCCTGATGAGCAGCCAGGGAATGGAGACAGTGATTTGTAGAACAACGTAAGTGTTGCAGAGTTCAGAAGCAAATGAACTCTTCAGTTTTAGGTTTGATGAGTCCTCTGAGCCCTGCAGGACTGGTAAGTCCCGTTAAAGCATATGGTTAGCAAATTGTGCGAATTCCAGTCTGAAGCAAATGTGAAAATAGAAGTACTGGTTTTAGCACTGTGGTTTTTACTGTCTGTGCTTACATTAGTGTTGTGTTAGAAATAGGAACACTAAACTTTTACAGCTGGCAACAGGTGGAGGATGATGAACAGAAGGGCTGTTCTGGATGTACCGGGGAAAGGCAAGATGCAAACAATGGGACTTAAAGGGTCTGCTGTTTTAATAACATAACTCATTTAGGTGCAGCCCAGCAGTAAATCCCCATGGGCAGTCATCATTCATTTTGACAGACTTGAGGCTGTCACTGGCTCAATGTGTGTCCTGGTGCCAGCCCCTTACCGTGCTGCTATCAGGTGGGGGTGGTGAAAGGGGGGGAAGGGTAGCATTATCTTGGTGAACCAAACATCTGCAGAGTCATCCTAGTCCCCTCATCCCTGGGGAGTGCCTTTCACTGAATTTCATTTGTCATCTCCTGTGCAAGCAGGGTACAAGTTCTCTGTAATACAAGCCCACACCAGACACGCCAGCATTTGGTGGAGCTGCTGCTGCTGCTACGTTCCCTGCTCTGGCTGCAAGGTGCTAACGTGTCTCTCCCTGAGACTGGCTAAACTATACATGACCTTGTGGTGCTTCCTCCCTCTCTGCCCAGTTATGGTGTTCACTGTGGGTGCCCTTATTCACAGACATATTTAGCTCCAGTCATACATGCCTCTTGGCCTCCTCCTATGGTGTTTTGAGCCAGGTCACGATCATTTTTAGGAAAAGATCTCAAACTTAAGCCTTGCTTTAACCAAATTTCTAACATACTCAGAAATTTACTTGCAGGATGTCCAGCATGTGGTAATCCTACCTAGTGATTGCTACTGTCTTGTCAGTGAGTGCTGTGGTGCATTGGATGGTCTCACGGACTGCTCCTTCCTCAGGGGTGACACTGATGCCATGACCTGGCAGGACCCTGATCAATTCTGGTCCCTCCTACTAGTTCACATGACCCTCTTACTCTTAAGAGTAGGCAGTAGAGCACTCTTCTCCTGTGTTTCCCAATGCTGTGTACATAAATGGGACCACATGGTCATTGCCTTCAGAATTCTCTTAGGGGAGACAACAGTGGGGAAAAAAAAAAAAGGTCATTCTGGAAAGATCCACGAACTACCTTCCTCCCCATGGCCAGATTCAGCAAAGACTGTATGTCACTTACCAGCACTTTTAAATAAATGTAAGTACAAAACTTAAAGGTAACAGAAAGAGCAGGAAAAACCCTGCTAGTGTACGTGGAAAAATGTTGATAGAGTATACACAGATTTGGCATGGGCATGGGAAGAGAGTATGTCAGCCCGACATGCGAGGGGTTTTAGTGTCAGGCTGTGCTGTGCTGCACCCTGCCCAGCACCATCCCTCCAACTGTGGGAATCTAGATGCTGCAAAACACATATTTAAAATTGTCACAAGCTGGTATTTTGTGAGGTGCCTCCTCCCATGACTTTGAAGAGAAGCTTGTTCCCAGCAAGCTTCAGCATGAAACTAGGCAAACTGCTGCTTTCCTACTCTTTTGCCGCTCTTGGAGTTGTGTTTGATGTCAAATTGCTCAACCAGTCACCGTCCCACACCTTTTTAGATAGTTCTTTGCTGGTATGAAGAGCTGTAGAAGTTGCCTCAGGAGAAGAGCTGCGCTGAATGTGGGTTCTTCCTGGCTGCGTGGGACATCAACACTTGGTTGTAGCTCTTAATTAAAACTTGAACAGTCAGCTTTTACAGAACAGGCCATGTGGGGGGTTTTCCTAGGCCCCTTGGGTTTTTTTAATTTATTTTATAATAGGGCAGTGGGAAATAATTGCCAGTAGTCTGCATCAACAAGGTCTGGAGCTGATGATAGGGACAGGCTGTTGGGTCTCTGGGTTGTCCTTGATCGCAGCAATGCTCCAGGTGTCTGATAATGGACAAGTCAACATACTAGGTGTTGTTTGACCAGCAAAACATGAAAGAATGCTCGTGGCTTACCTCAGATATCATTCCTCTGCTTGCCCTGTGTGTATATATGTGTAAATGTAAGGCAAATAGAGTTAAAATTTTGCAAAATATATGGACTCTGCAGTATCATGAAAGTCCAACCTGAAGTCTGTCTGTTTCATTTGTATGAATATGTGCAGAAGGAAGGAGGCTGACTGTTTTCAAGTAACAGGACTGCTCTGCTGCTGCTGGTATTACATGGTTTGACAAGGGATAGGGGGTGTTTGCTTTTTGACCATAACTGTGCTTCATAGAGCAGTTGGAACGAGTTGTGGAACCAGAAAAGATTTCGATCTTTTAAGTGATGGTTCTGTGATATGTGTGTAACATTTACATTGGTAAGCAAGTATCTTTTATGAAAAGCAAGTTTTAAAGGAAAAAGAAAGTCTCTGTTCATAGAGGCCATAGCAGCAGACCTGAGAGCACTTTGGTTTTAATTATTATTTATATGCCGGTGCTATTCTCTCTAAGAGATCCCAGTTTCTGTCTCTCACACCTGGTGATGCGTTGCTCTGTCAGGAGTCTGTAGGATATGTGTGCTTTAAAAAATTCAGTGGTGTGCATTGAGCTCTAAGATACAAGCATCACCTTTTATATTTTAAGTGTGCCAATCGAGGGCAAAATACTAAAAAGAAGGAAGGAAGAAAAAAAATGTCACCAGAGCTGAATAATTTTTATACTCGATTGTTTCACGGTGAAATGTAGTACAGCGAGTGTGCATAAGTTACCTCTTCTTGTTGACTGCCTTTGCAGAACTGTATCTGAATCATTTCCTGTTAGTGAATAAAATCAAGAGGTTTTCAGGGTTGTTTAGTCTGGGCAACTGGGAGTTGGCGTAGCTAATGTGTTCCAGGAGGTTAACCACTGTGAACTCTCTTGTCTGAGCCATTTCCCCTTTTCTGGTGGTTTTCTACCCATACAGTTGCCTTTCAGGTAGCAAGTTATCTGCTCTCTCTCACATCATGTGAAAGAGATCTAGCTGTGGCACTACAAAATCTCAAACCCATGTATTGCCTATCTCTGCCATAACCGAGGAGGGGGTAAAGGAGAGTGACTCTTCCACAGCAATGATTATTTTTCTCCCAGAATAAAGAGATACATATTTGATGTGGATTACTTCTGAAAACCTCATTTTGTATTCACATAAAATCACGTTAACAGGCAGGATATTTATCTGTAATTCACATCTAACTGAGGGAAAGGTGTTTCCTCCGAGGCATTTTAATGGAAATTTTTATTTACAAATAGAACCCGAAAACCACTAGGAGTTTTAGGTGGTGCTGACAATGGGGAGTAATTAATGCAGGATCATTCTGACCTGTGTGGTGCTATTGCTGTGGAAAACTGGGCGCAGGCTGTGTGGCTTTACGCTACAGAGCCATCTGGAATGGGCAATTACATGCTTGGCAATTAGCTCCTGGTGTCGAGATCCTTAGGTCAGAGGGTTTCTTCAACGTAGTGGTTTCTGTGGCACCAAGTCACTAATCACGCCCGGGATGCCTGCAGGCGATTGCTGCTGGCAGCGCTTTCTACAGCGTTTAACCTGGGCTGTTTAGAAGAGCAGTCCTTCTTGTACTTTTATTTCTTAACTAGATCTGTAAGCTTTTCATTGATTTTTCTTTTGCCCCCCTGCCTTCTTTTTTTCTTTAAAAATTGGCTGATGTATTTGTAATTAATTATTCAGTGGGGATAGTATGACATAAAAGGGAATATTTTACAAACTATTATATTTTTCTCCTTTGTGTGGCTTTGCTCACTGCTCACTTGTGATCTCCCCACAGCTGATCTCATGGATGATGAAAGTAACCACTAATGGGCTTCTACTTGTCCGCAGTTATAGGTGTGCTACATTTCAGCCCCTGCACGGCGGATAAATTCTCAGATTCCTTAATGGAAATTTGGAGAGCGTTTTTCATGTGTAACAGAAGCAATGCTAATGGGTGGTGAAAAGCCAGTTCCATTCTTGGGTTTCAAATTAATTTGTATAAAAGCTCTGGATTTAATTCAGTTCAGAATGTGCTCTTAACTCAGTAACAGAGGAAGAATGGTGAATATGGTGAATACTGGAAATCTGATGGCCATTATATTAATTTTCAGAAAAGAAATGCATTCTTATTTGTCATACTGTTCACATTAACAGGATCGCCACAAACTGTGGAACTCCATTGTAAATGATACTGTACAAACCATTTCTGTGCACATTTCTGTTTGATTTAAACCAGTAATCAATACTTGACAAGCATTTTCAAAACATTAAATAAAAAGCGCATTTTTTTCATGGTAGAGAGTTTCCATTAGGTTCATAGACTCAGAATCTGTAGAATTAGGTGAAGGTGAAAGTGTCTTAACAGGTTTTGTTATATGTATGTTTAATTAATACCCTACCAGATCTTACCTTACCTAGCCTCAAAGTCCAAAAGAAGCACTGATTGAATAATTTTATTTCTAAATACACATACTTTGACAACAGCGATTTTTAAAAAGAGAGTTTCACTCTTAATGCGTGTAGGAATAAGGCAAGAACATTCAAGCTAGCTTAACAAATGTTAAAATATGCTGACACTGCTCTGTCTGTGATGTTTACAGAACACATTTGGTTAGCTTCTGCAGTGGGTTTCACCCTATAAAGCCATTGGACTCAGATACCATATTGGGTTGCAATGAGTACTCTTTTATAATGTTATGAACTATTATTTTCACATGTGCTTTTAGGTTCTATGTGTGCCCAACAGGCAAAAGAAAACTTGGGAAGTTGTGATGCAAATGGCTGTCCCTCATCATTACTTTGGGGTGGGTGATCTCAGTAGGATATGAGATGGGATCATGCCATCCATCACATGAGGCTGCTGGAAAATGTGTTCCTGGGACTCCAACCAGCTCTTCATGCTTCCCCCTGCCTCTGAAGGTGAACCAAAAGTGGAGGCCTTCAGCTTCAATTGAGAGAATTTAATGTGGGAGGGGAGCAGGTTGTCCATGGGGATTGGAGGAGTAAGAAGAGACTTGGAGGAACAGGGAACCCAAAGCTGCCTGGTGCAGCTACCGTTTGCTATTTCCCTTCTCTGCCTTCTGCTTAGGCTGGGAAAAAAAAAGGATCCATAGCCTTGCTTAAGCTTTGAGAAGCTTTGAGCTACCTGGATGATTATTACTGATAGTTCACTGTAATACCTTCTGTTTCCTCTGGAAGATATTTGTACATCACTAAGGGAGATGCATCCTCACTCAAAATTGTGTTATCTTGTGTGCTGTTTCTAAAAGTTGGCTTTAACTGCCTCATCTGGACTCTTTTAAGCAAAAACAAAGAGCATTTCAATTATGTGAAGTATATTTGGGAGAAAAGGTTTAAGCTGTCCCATTTGTATGATTAAGTGCACCTGATGATGATTCTCCAGAGCCATAACACAGTGTCTTCTGCCAGCTGTACTGACGCTTTGCTCACCTGCTTTCCAGTGTTTACAGCATCCATATGTACATTATCAGTGCCATTTTTGTCATGTAACCTAGACCAGAAACTCCTAAAAGCCAGGATTCTGGTTTTACCTCTGAAGTCCCCTGTTAGTAGGGTATTCTGTGAAAAAGTCTGACTAGTAGCAACGACCAGCTGCAGTGCGGTATTGAAGCTAAGCCATCTTCCAGCTGTGCCAGGTCGCTCATTTGACTTCTCCTTGTATCAGTTTCTCTGACCGTGAAGTTAATGTTACTTACTTTCTTCTCAAGAGGAGATTCTCTGAAGATTCCTTCATGTTCGCAGCTTTCAGGTAGCATTTTTCTATGGTCTTACTACTTGTGGTTTCGTCTATTAAGAAGTGAATTGCAGGGAAAACTGTAAAAAAAGGGTTGTCATGCAGTTAAAAATCAGTCCTTTTTTCATTATTATTTTTTTCTCTAGGTACATTTGCCTTTCAGAAATAGGCTCAAAAAGGTGAAAAGGCAGACACGAGGAGAATGGCTTTTTCCTTTTATTTATGCAACCACTGCTTTCCAGATAGCTGACATAGGGTGTTTTTAGGAAGCCGTGAGGACTTCAGGGCTTCACCTCTGTTCCCCTGTGTACTGTCTTCTGGCTGTGCTGGATTCCCTTGGAACAGTTACGAATTCAGGTGTGAAGTTAGATCTGTGGCTGATAAGATGCAGACGGGCGTACGTATAGTCCCGAGGGAGAAGGTCTGCCTGCTCTGTTTGCAGTGCACAGTGCACTTGAGCAGCCTGAGTTTCGCAGCAAATTGATGACACTTTGAGTAAGGCTAATGGAATAGGCGTTGTATGAATGCAATACATGCTGCGGGTGTGCCTGAGGTTATGGAAGAAGGAGTTTTACAAGGGTGCATCAGCAGGATTACATGGGTAGATAGAAAACATGATTTGTGAATTGCCAATTCTTAGGTTTGTAAGGTGAGGTTTTATTCTTCCAGCTATGGCATATTGGTGAGTTCCTATGGTCTTAAAAAGGATGCGAGGAGCGGAACTGTACTGAATGCTACCAAATCCTATGCTTGGTTTTACAACTTGTTCGTTAGCCCTCTTCAGTTTCTCTGATACGTTAACACAGGCCTTAATCTCTGATACCTTTGGATCTGGGAATTGGTGGAACTTGAATTAGAGCATGTAAGGTGAGCAATGTTTTTTTACTGACTACTGTAGACTCTCACCACTGCAGCTAGTTACGAGTTCACCATGACTTGTAGACGACAAAGATGGAAATGAGAAATGATGAAACATCAGTGCATACTGGCATTTATTTCTACTGAAAATCAAAAGTTAGAGTGGTTTTATCCTATTTAAATTTACTAAAATAACTGCGTTGTGACAGGTGACTGTTGAGGCATTACCTTCAGCATTTCCCGTGAGTTACGCAAACTCGTTCACTCTGTTTGTGGGTCCTAGTACTTAGTCTTCCCAATTTACTGATGGGAAGAGTGCTCTTTGGGGACTTGTGGATGTGCTGCTGTTATTTTACTGGAGCTAAATCCTCTTGTCACCTAGGGAAAGCACATGATGTTACTAACACTCAAGGAGCCTGGCATGCTTAAATTAGCTGTACAGGGGAGCTCCGTGCTCAGCATGTTACCAGGCTGTGGTCAGAAACAACAGATTTTTGTGTATGTCACCACAAGCAGGTGAGCTGCTGAGCACTGTGGTGAAGCAGTGTTTGGGGGTGCGATCTGACTGCAGTGCACCTTTGCTCTAATGACCTCCCACATTGGTTGTGGGCATGCCATGGCGAGAGACACTCAGGAAAGGGGCTTTGGATCCCTGGGACCTGGCTCCTGGTTCCTTGATGTCGACGTCTGTCCCCTTGTGCCTGCACAGTGACAACAATGCTGGAGCTGTGTACTAGAAACTGCTACTTCTGATTGCTTTGCAGTGCTAAACCCCTTGGTTTCGGTTTGCTGTCCTGCCAGATCTGGAAAGACCGTGGCAGGGTTTTATCCTGTGTCATGATTCTAGTCAAACCTGAGGTGCAGTTTCAACAACAAAAAAGCATATATAAAATGTCATAAGTTTCAACAGATTTTTTAAACATAGAGGAGGTGTATCAGCAAAGATATGTGTGTGACCACTCTTCTTACTGATCAAGGTTAATGAAGCCATGATTTTAATTCCAGGTCAAGGCTGCAGGATGGTTTTTTCATGTTGTCAATAGAGATTTGTAGCCACTGTGCTAACATATGGAAAAGTAACTCTCTGCTGTTGGCAGGTTGAATTTTATTTTGTTGACCATCTGGTCTGCTGCTGCTGTGGGCCTGGAGCTTTGCGAAGGTTTAATTTAGTGTACATTGGGGCACTTTATTTCAAACCGCATTTTTGAAACTTGAAGGAGTAAGATATTTGATCCTTAATGGAAGACACATTCAAACCACTTCAACAATTACTGGGAATGGATCAAGGGACGGCTGTGTTAACAGGAGTAAACATGGACAAGGTGTTGTCTTGGTCCTAGAAACTTGCATTGCTGACTTACAGAGCAGACTGGCCAGGCTTTTTGTGTACTGCAGATTCGGTTAAATTGTAGAAGTACTCAAAGATTACTCATTACCTTGTAATGCTACATGATGGTGGAAAATCCTTTGAGGGTTAGATGGAATTGTCCTGTGGTCTTGAAGGCTGCAAGAAGTATGGAAGAATGAAGTAAAGCAAATGAAATATGATATCATTTTTGTGTGTTTAATGTAGAAGGTATTTTTAGTGCATAGTGAAGTATCATACCATTCATCTTTTCAGGGGTAAAAATTTCGGTGGGGCATTCTTATAGAGAGGATAAAGCTAATGCCAACAGTGTGTACATCCACAAGCACATGTACTGTGATGCTCATTAAGTAAGCCTGAGGAGAAGTGTGACTATTTCCCTTCAGAAGTAAAGGCATTTTTCCTCATCTGTTTTGTTTTCTCTGGAAGCCACAGTCAGGCTCAGTAGCATAATGTGGTTATCAGTATCCCTGCGCTGCCAGTACTAGAAATTAGCCTTGTGGTGTGCTTTAAATAGGACTTAATTCACGTTTGAGGCAAGCTGTTTTTCTATTTGCTAATGGTGAGAGTGTTAAGGATGTTGCAGGTTTTTGTTTCTAAATAAATCAAAGCAAATAAAAGAAGGAATTAAATAAACACTATATTTGTGCTCAGAATTGGTATTACGGAGACTACTGTGATCTTAGAATAAAGGCAAATAGAAAGCAGATTCATGTTCAACTTCAGTTAAACTTACTTGTCATTTCCAGCTAGAGTAGGCCTTTTTAACAGAAGGTGTACATATGAAATTTATGATACATTCAAAGCTCATTGATATGCTTTTTCTTCAGATAGAATTAAAAAAAATAAATTACAGGAGTAGTCTAAAAGCACCTTATCTCTCCAAAAACTCCTGTAGGCGGGCTGTTAGAAGTAATGAGAATAGTTCTTACACACAGCTTGATCCTCTTCAGACTACTGAAAAAGTCTTTTCCTACGTAGTCTTTATTTCTTGATACCCCTTATGATAGGATACGTTTCTTCTCTTCGCTGCTCTTGACTTGCGTGCCTGGGGTTTCTCTCCCCAGCACGCACCATGCCAGTGCATTCACACTGTTCTGAGAAGGGTTTCCACTGACAACCTCCCAGCTATGTCATGCCAAAGCTACCTCAACCAGACAGTTTATTTACCGGAAAGACATGAGAAACAGCTTGAGGTCCACAGTTGTGTCTACACCACTGGGCATGAACAGCTGTGGAAGGGGGACCGATGCCAACCTTGTCTTTCATCCATGTCCCTACTCCATGGGAGGGCACCAGTGGGAACATGGCAAGTGGTGTGGGTTTAGCGTGGGGCTTCCTGCCTGGCTCAGCTACCTCCTTGTGTTTCGTCTACCTTGGATTGACAACAAAAAACTGGGTTTTAGCAGGCAAAACAGCACAAGAACCTCCCTAGAAGGGCTCTTGTCTTTCTTGAGGCAAAGACAGATGGGATTTGTGATTATTCCAAGCACAAGGTAAATTGTGTTCAAACTGTCAGTGCAGAGAAATGTAAACCTGCAGCTCAGGTAAGCTGAGATGTTGTCATTGAGCCTAATGAAACAGCACAGCTCAGTGCTACATTAAACAAAACTGTCTCAAGATATTCACCAAATCCCCTGATGTGGAAACATGTGTTAAGAGAGCCGTGCCTCGGAGGCTTGCGTGCCGTAGAATCGAGGCATGCAATAAGCAGCATTTGAGAAATAAAATTACCAACTCCATTGCTGCTGCCCTAACTTTCTTACTGGGATGGTAACATGCCATGCTAACACCTCAGCATGCAGTGTGAAAAGCAGCGCTGTCAGTGGAAGTGAGGGGGAGTAAAACTGAAGTCCCACAATGTGTGGCAGAAGCATAACAGAACTCATGTTGTAAACTACTGCTGTCCTGGAAATAACTGTGTACAGCCATCGCTATGACAGTGCATTGTATTATGTTGTCAGTGGAAGTTCATGATGCAGGATCATTTGTAAAGGTCAGGTTGAGTCCCTGCTTACATAGCAAGGGGCTTGAAAACACTTCCCGTACATCCATCTACTCAGACTGCCCTGTATGACAGTTGTTGAGAGCTAAAATCACACCACCACAGAACTCTTCAGAGAAGCACCCTCTTCCCGTGGATTTTGAGGCTCAGTAAACATGGCTTTCCATCAGCTCTGCCAGCTTAAGCCACTGGGATTTGATAATAAACTTTTTGTAAGGCTTCTTCAGATGTAAAAACAAAGGAAAACAGTTTGTGATCCTGTTGTGGCTGCTTAAACTATTGTCCACATTGAGGTGCTCCAGCTTCAATGCTGCTGATCTCTTGGGGGGTTTACTTTGTTGTGATTTACAAAGAAGCTGTGAGACAGTACCTGTAAAAACAACTTTGAAAGGAGTTTGGCTGAGGCCTTCCTCTGGGCTGTGGGATTGTAAGCACCGGCCTGTGAGAGTCACCACTGTGATGGTGACAATAAAGAGAAATTTTCCAGTGCTGGGAACTTTCAGTATTGGGACTGCACCTCTCTTACAGGTGGTACTGGTCTTCAGCTTTTAAATATGCCACCTATGAGTGGGGAAAGAAGAGAGCAGGCACCTGGGGATGTCTTCAATGAGAGAGCTATTAAAGAAGTGCTGTGATGATAACATGCCTGACATTGTGTAGTAAAACAGGCATCACACTTCTCTTTTGCCCATTATACTCGTGTCTCAACTTCTTCTGTCTGTTCCCTTGTACGCTGTGTCGCGCTGAGTGAGGGGTGTCAAGGGATCAGCTTTAGGATCACCAGGTTAGAGCTCAGCTTGACTCTTTTGTTACATTATATATTTAATTTCTGTAGGGATCAACTTTTTT
>WEIS01114920.1:0-11360 GCA_013389965.1 Todus mexicanus | reverse complement strand
TTTTTTTCTTTTTTCTTTATTATATAAAAAAAAAGTACCTGCTCTCTGAATATATTCTAAACAGCCCTCACAGGGCAAGAAGACAGCGTCCCTTTTAAGCTAAAAGAAGGGAAATATTTTCCAATTACCAGCCAATGTGGAGAGTTTACCCAGTTCGGCTGGCATCCCTGCATGTGCACCACTGCCTCCGTCCTCCCCGCCAGGTGAGAGCTGGTCCCCAAGGCGCCGTTTCTTGGTTCACTTACTAAGCTGTGTTGCCGGCATGGCAGGGAGCTCTGATTGCAACGAGCAGAAATGTCTGCATGCTTCCAGCACCACAGCTATCTAACTCACTGCTATTGCCCTGTTCTTTACCAAATCTTGAACAGCAGCAGAGGTTACCAAGCGCAGACTCCCTTTTTTTGTGCAACCATGTCCCTGCTGTACCTTCACAGCCTTTTACCAAATTTATCCCATACTGTGACCCACTCAGTAAGGAGGAGAGAAAAATAGTATACAAGAGATGAAGGGTGAATGTGACAATATCACTGGAGGCCCAGTTTATGTAGACTGGAATTTCCCAAGCTCCTGGCATGAGGCTCTTACTCTGTGTGCTACCTTCTTCTCCAGTTCCCTTAAAGCCATTATTTTGTGAATGGTGTCAAAGAATTGCTAAAAATCCCTGATTAGGTAAAATTGGAGTCTTTTCCCTCAAGCAGCTATGCTGATTGCACCTTCCCAGGATTTTACTGCCTGATCCCTATATAACAGGAGTTCAGCATAACATTTCTCTCTGTGAGAGCAGGTGGATCCCATGTGGGGACGCTTTCTCCTTGATAATGCAGATCCAAGACTGGATTAAGCCACATTATTTCCCACCCAGCCATGGGAATTACCTGTAAAACCCCACTCAGAATGACCAGGATGGGTCTGTAGAGGTATCTTGGCAGCAGCAGCAGCCTTGGCTGGATTACACATTGGTGGCAACATGTGACTTGCTTCCTGATCTTCAGAACTGCATGGAGGTGTATCTGATGCTGTCTCATACCTGGGGCCAGCCCATCCAAAAGCCCTCCAAAATCCAGGACAAAACCATACGAGCTCAGCATCAAGCATTTTTCTCTGTGGGAGTGTAAGTTGACAGAAAGATCATTGCAAATCAATACCTCATGGATTTTTAAAATATTATTCAGAATACACTTATTTAGTTGCACTTCCTCACTATAATGAAGAGATTAGTAAGTAAATAGACACATAATCCATGGAGTCAACTGACTACTCCAAGGCTGCAGTGGGGATGCTGGGTCAGCTCTGAAAGCACCTGGAGATGTTGTCAGGTGAAGCCAAGCACAGGCACTGTAGAGATGGGCAGTGGGAGCAGGCAGATAATGTTTGCATTTTAACAGCATGCTCCTGTGCAATTTTTTAAATTGATAGCTCTGCACAGCATTCACAGATGAATACCATCTGCTGTGGTGATTTATTGCCCCCAACTTTCTCAAGTTACTTCGATTTTTTTTTATTTTTTATCTTTTTTTACTTTTCTCACCTTACCTTTTTTTCCTTATTTTTTCTCTCTACAAAAACATTTTCTAGAGCAATGCAGTGGAGAGAGGCATTTCCCTAACATGCTATTTTATCATAAGACAAACAGTGGCTTGTCACCAGCCAGACCAACAAACAAACTGATGTATGGGACCTATTTATTATCTGCGCAGCTCCAGAGGCTGTCTGGTCGTATAAACTGTTCTTTTCCAAAATTGCATGAGATGATTGTAATGGGTCACATGGAAAAATTAATACGTGACAAGTGTGTTAATGCACTTACACAAGGAGGGAGGAAAACAGTTGTATGAGCAATCCTAACCCTTGTCCTTCCTGACTTCCAAATGACTGATCCGGAAGAACACAGCAAACTTGTTTTGTGATTCCGTTCATTGCGGCTTTTATTGTAATTTTATTGTAATTTGTAATTTTATTGTTATTTTTTAATTCATAGCTTTGATTGACACTTTATTTCCAGCTTACACTTTACCTCTTTCAGCATATGTGATTGGCCATCACTGCAGCTCCCAAGTTCTTTGTAATCTTGAATTTCTCTGGGCTTTTAGCACTGGCCCATAATGGGATTGCTCTTGGAGCGGGGGCTGAGCAGGAGGAACACGGGTCACGGGGGCCAAGATGCAGGAGGCAGGACAGGGAATGCAAGCCTGTGCTTTGGAAAAGAAAAGCATCTTCTAGATGTGGTAGTGCAGCATTCTGCCCTTGCAGCAAAATACATCGCAATGGGTTTGATAACTCAGGCCTGTGGTGATCAAATAGCTTATTTCTTATATTCTGAATGAACAATTTTTGTCTGTTTTAACTATGGAGAGCTATGAGCTAGGTTTGTGATGACTTTGGGAAACGATCGCTGTTACGCTGCGGAACCTTGCACGTGTTCGGGACTGAGTGAGAAACCAAAAGCTCTACCAGGCTCATCAAAAGATATTTTTCTTGTACCATAGAAATTAATTTGCCCTAAGCTAGAGTCTCCAGAGAGAACTCTGAAGCCTCCCTATGCCCTGGGACACATGGGAACCCCCATACCTCTGCTGTGCCGGGCACAAGGCTGAGCCCCTCAGGGAGTTACTCATGTTCCCGCCTCCTTCTCAGGAGTCCACTCCCTGCCCAGAAGTGACACCTGCAGATGCCATCCAAACTCAAACCTCCAACAGCGAACACAGGCTCCTGGCCAGGAGGAGAAGGCTTTCCCAGCAGCTCCAATCCACCCTCCATGCCTACAAACTCTGAATGATTCATGATTTATTTTTTAAAATAGCTACCGCATGAGACATCCCCATCACTCTTTTTACCCTGCAAGGAGGAAGTTTCCCTTATTGTTTAAATATGTTAGACTGGATGGAAACCAGACTTTGGTCCCTCCTTCCACTCATCTGAAAGTATAATTAAAAGTCATGTTAAAGTTGGGAGATCAAGAGAGTTTGTGATAGATAACAAGCTAGGAGCTGTCAAAACTGTCAGGTCATTAAGAAATGAAATAATTCACACCCCAGTAATCACTTTTATGTGCATTTTCCTATAAAATCCCGGAGACATGAGTCACAGGTCCTTACAAAAGAGCCCTGTTTATCTGCCTCGAGTACGCTATGTTGTACTTGTCTTTTCAGGGAGTGTTCGCCACAGGTATCGCCCTCCGCAGATGTAAAGGAAGAGAATGCAGCATTCAGTGTCGCTGTGGTGTCCCCTGCTGCTCCCTGTCCCCTTCCTACCCCTGGAGCCAGGGATGGCCACAGTTCCAAGCTCTCCCCAGGCACCTCACTGCCAGCAGTGGTAAATTTGGTCCTGAACACCTGTAGCACACTAAGAAATTTTGACTTTGCAAAACATGTAATGATTTTTCTTCCTCCCATCAAATTCTGTGATTTCTTTGGTCTTTTTAAGAGGAATAAATCCCATGACCAAAAATTCTGGAGTAGCAGCAGGCTTCCTCCAGGCTGAGGTTTGCACTCAGGCTTCCTCACAGAGACACCTGCAACGTTTTGCTTCTTCCATAAAGTTTGGAGAAGGAAGGGGGGTGGAGGGGTGGCAAGAGGGATGTCTTTTAAATCAGGTGATTGGCTCCATTTCTGACCTGCAAGTGTTGCTTGTGCTTGTGTCATGAGGGCCGCGAAGCTGCTTGGGATGACTACAGCTGATGCGAGTAGAGGGCTCAGCAGGGTCTGAGCACTCCTGCAGCGTTCAGCCACTAGATGCCCCTGCACGCCATGCAGTCTGCTGGGCACCGCTGGGCTCTGCCAGGCAGAAGCCACAACGCTGAGCCTCAGCCCCAGCAGATGTGGTTTTGCCACTGTTTCTGGCAGTGAGCATTACCTCTTTAACCAGTGTTGCTCTGTTGCAATGACAGGTATGGGATGTGTGTGCAAAGGGGGTTCAGAACCAACCCAAACCCTTAACGGCCAACCCAAACCCTTAACAGCCCTTCACCTACCCCATTCTGTTGCACAAGTGAAGACTCCTCTTTCCCAGTGGCCAGTTTGCATAGCATGAAAGAGCAACACAAGGAGATGCAAAAAGCTAACGCTGCAGAAGGCTCTAGGTATGATTTACTTGCTGTGCTGCACTCTGTGGTGTCAACCCATCTCCAGAGATGCTCTCAATGCTGCCCATCCAGGGAGCAGGATGTTATTGCACAGGCCCCCATTTATTTTGCATACCATATGCAGGGTAACAAAGCTACTCCAGCTTCTTCACCTTTCATTTGTAAAGCACGACCCACTGCACACTGTAGAAGGAAATGGAAGCTGTAGGGGCTGAAACCCATAAATCCCATGAGACGCTCTAATGTCATTTTCCACAAAATTACTTTGGTTTGCAGCCAGAACAGCTTGGTTGTCAGTAGCATGATATATAAATACCAAGATTTGGGGTGGAAAAGCAGATGTGCACATGAAAAATGTCATTTTAAGCAGGGAAAAAAGCCCTACCAGCTTTGCTCCAAAGGAAAGGAGAAAGCTGCAGCTTAAATCTGACAAGCTGTATTTCTGGGGAGGCCCTGCAAAATCTTAGGGTTAGGACTCCTCCTTTAGGATGTTAAACACTGCACAGTATTGACCAAACATGGCACTGATGTTCACATGCGCCAACCAGCTCTCCAGGTCACGCTCAGGACGCAGAGTGACAGAGATATCCCATCAAAGCCATCTCATGACAATAGCTGCAACTAAGACCAGCATGTTCGCTCAGGCCAAGGTCGCTGGCCCCAGAGGCTACAAACCAGTCCCAAGTATTCAGACCAGATTGATACCTGTGGGTATGTTAACTGCAGCCACCCAACTTGGAGGAGCACCTTTCCTTCCCTTGAGGAACAGGTCTTGATTCCAGCAGATTCAGTTAAAGCTTTCATAGTAACTTTCTGAAATCCTGCAAATCTGTATGAGGATGGAGACAAAGTAGAAGATAGGCAAGTCCAAGCCTATGAGTTTTTTGTCTACTTGCATCCCCAATCATCTCAGGTATTGCAGCAACCTGTTCAGGGCTCTGTTGGAGAGCCTTGTTCATCCTTATTTATCCACTCCTACAAAACTTTGCTCACAAAGTCACTGAGATTTTTCTGACTCATTACTGCAAGGGTTGGTATAGTGGTCCAGTTGTGTATCAACTGTAGTAGATCAGGGATCTTCTCAAGAACTTCACCTTGGTTACAAAACTATGGCACTGCAGGAAATTGCTTAGAAAAGCAGAGTAAAACACTCATTGTATTTACACAAGTAACTACTCAGAGGATAGAGATTTGAAGCCCAGGGATACACGTCCTTTGCAATCCATTTTAAAACATAACATGACCAAACACCATTTCATTGAAAACATAACCCAGCTGGAACAACTGCCCATGCAACCCTGTGCCCAGGACCTCTGTAAGGTAGGACTAAAACTCCAGATTCTTCACCAGTGCTGTGGCAAGACCAGCACAAGCACAGAAAGCAAGAACCAACGCCTTATGCGTTCCCTTTCCATTTGAGTTATTCCACTTAAATGCTCCAAAAGAAGTGGAGGCCACACCTATTTGCATGAGTCACGAAGACGAGAAGCTATTGCTGCATGGCCTACATGATACCAAGTTGGGCTGACCTGAGAGTTGGCCTCTGAACTCCACAGAAGCACTTGGCTTATCTGGATGGATCCAACATACCAGGGATGGGCTATTAGTTACTGAGTGGGAGGGATACAGGCTCTCCAACAGTTAAGGATGCACCTGGTACACCACAAAAGGACAGGTTTTGGATACCTTGAAGAAAGTTTAGAGTAAAAAGTCATCACACTTTTCCTGTGGCTGCACCAAAGTTTCTCTGAAACATTTGCTCTGGAAGTTTTAAGGAGATTGCTGGAAAAAACCTCAGCGAATTCCTCTTTGTGTGTATGCCTTTCATAAGCACACAAAAGTCCATCAAAAACTCCCAATAACTTCTCATAAGCAAGTAATTACCTCCTGGGGAGTCACACCTCTGCCTTGGCATGCCTGGGTGACAGTTCTGGGGGCAGACTTTGTCATATAGGCTACAAATATACAGATGTTATACCGCAAAACCTCAAAACTGAGGGCAAAATGCATTTACTGCCATCCTTGTGCTTCATGGGAAATTGTCACAAGTGAGAAGCATTAGATCATTAGGTATCATTCACCCATAACCCAACTATAACCATCAAACCACAGATCTGGAGGGGTAAAGGCCTCCATTGGAATTCCTCAAAGCATCGCACGTGTAGGCACAAACTCCAAGCACTGCAGTGGGGTGAAGCACAACATCAATCCCCCCACGTTCAGCAACCCCTCTGACAGAAACCACGTCAGCACTCTGAGGAGTTGCGAGTGGGCACAGAGGGTTTATGTGGTGAACACCAGCATTATCTTCTGCTGTCCTACAGCAGATAGGCTGCGTTGAAACGCAGCGCATTAACTGCTCCCAAGGAACCAGACATCATGGGATTTGGACAGCCTGCACCTTCCATGGCCAAAAAGGACTGCTCTGGTGAGTTTGCTCCTTTTCCTTTCCTCTGGAAATGAGGCTTTTGAGGGATAAGCTGGAGACTACACTGCTACAGGGTTCCTCTGCACATTTTCATTCATAAGCCACTGAGACGGTAATTTTATAAGCCATAATTAGACATTTTCTGACACTTAATCCACTCATGTGTCTGTTTTAATTTTCCCCATTGAACGTGTAGAGGTAGACGACAGCAAAACAATACCCTCCTTATTCGCTGCTCATCAGCCCCAGGAGGAGAGCCGCTCTTGAGAGCTGCAATGGCAGGTTTCCGAGCGAAGGGACACGAGGCACCAGCAGTGGTGGGGAGAGAGACAAGGGCCGTGGGTGTTGCAAGCCCAGGGCTTGGTCAGGGCACTTTCCCCTTGCTCCCCTGCGTGGGCACACAGCCAGCCATTCCCAGCTTACCATAAGGAGCAAAGTTTCCATTGTAAGCCCAGGAAGTGGAGAGCAGAGCACTGGTGTGTGGTGCAAACTGCTAGACATGAGCAAGAAGCAAAGGTTGGGGGAAAAACAAACAAAGTGAGCATTTCTGGGCTACAGTCCTCATGGTACAGGAATGCAGGCAGTGGCTAGTGCTGCAGGAACTTGGGAAGCCCCTCCTTTCCAGCAGATTCTGTCTTCCCCCCGCCCCCCTTTCTTTTTCTTCTTAAACAAATCCAAAATGTGCTTTGCTGAACTCTGTCAGATTTTGTGGCATTTGTGTGTTGGAGACTGAGCTCCTCAGGGTTCCTGCAGCCTTGCTCAGCCCAGAGATGCACCTCTCTGTGTGTGCTGTGCCCCTAGCCCACTGGGGCATGGCCTTAATCGCACCGGCATTGTGCCCCAGACGCTGATAGCACACATTTCGGGCTTGGGATGGTTCAGGACTGGGCAAGGTAAATACAACTGACAGTATAATTGATGTGGTTTTTCTCCAAGCAAGTTGAGAGAGTTTTGTTTGTCTGGGTTTGAATGTCAGATCGCTGCAGCTCATTTCATCGGTGCATTATCAAATTCCTTTCTTTCAGGTAAGAGGGTGCAACCAAATCATAGCTAAGAGGATTAATGGAGATGTGTGGCAGACGAGTCTGAATTAAATTCAGGTGAGAACAAACAAAAATTCATCGTCTAACGACCAGATATCCACAAAGAGTTCACTATTTCCAGAAGAGCAGCCAAACCCTGGTGCCAGATGCCATCAGTAGTCCATGTGAATCATCCCTTCAGAGAAGCTGCAGAACAGGATGTTGGTTTGCTACAGTCATGCTTGATAAGTCACAACTTTACAAATCCACGGAAAGGGAGGGAAATTTTGAGATTTCTTAACACAGGAATTGTGAGCTGGGGGCTGCCCTCCAGAATGTGTCTTTCTTGAAGCACTAAGTGGGAAGCATGGTCTGACTAGGCAGGAATGGGGTCCATGAGTCTGATCTCACCTGCAATCCATTGCATAACCTGGACAATTGTAAAATTTTAGCTTTTTTGTCTGAAAATGGAGGCAAATTCTCCAACATCTCATGTCTAATACTGACTGCAGGAAGTCTTGATACCATAGTGATGTGACTGTGCGAAATACAGGACAGAAGAAAGATGCTCAATAAATAGACAAAGGATTTGGTCCAAAGAGAAACACAATTATGGAAAACTTTGAGAGAGGTCACTGAAGAAGCAGCAAAACTGTCAACTGACCTAGGCCAGTGGTGCCGGGGGGACTGTCTCGCTGGCTGCTCAGCAGATAACTTGAGCCATGATTTGATAGCCATATGTGGAACTAGCAAAAGGGAAACGGCTGGGATTTTAAGAGGGTATGACCCCTATCCCCATGAAGCACTATCTTTGCAAACAAGGAGGCAGTCTGGCCAGAGGTGCATGGGATTGGCACTTGCATTCAGTGTGCTCAGAAAGGCAGAGAGCTGTGGATGAGGAAGATGTTAATTTACTCTGAGACTAGCAGGGACCCACCCACAAAGTATCGGGTTGGTTTTCTGAAGGGATTAAGGAGTCCTCACCCTTTTGGGAATTCTCTGTGCTGTTTTTGTTGCTGTCATCCAAAAAAGGTGTGGCACTGGAGAGGTCACAGGAGAGGTGAGTGATGTGTTGAGTGCTCTGCTCCCCCCAGGATGAAGCAACAAGCAGCAACCAGACCAGGTGAGTCAGAAGAAGGGAAAAAGAATAGGGAAGGTTAGGAACTTGCATCAGCGCTTCCCAATAAGAGCTCGGTCCCTTATGATCCTTTTTATATCGATGTTAACAGCTATTGGATTCTCTCTCTCTCTCTCTCTCTTTGACTTCAGTAGAGCATGCCAGGGAAGAAAGTGAACTCTTCTTCAAATAAACAGTTTGCTCTATGGGCTTGCATGGGGTGGACTTTCCCACCCTTCTCATAGGGCTTGGATCTGGAGCAACTATTCCCCAGCTGGTGAGGTCACAGCCACTGATAACTGCTTTCTCCTCTAGTAGCAATGCCAAGGAGTAGGAAGAGTCATTCCCAAACACAAAACCAATGAAAAAAGGAAATCGGTGTCATCTTCTACAGTCAAGCTCCTGCCCACAGGATTTGAAGGCTAGTTGCCATGATGACAGGACCACTCTCCTTGGTAATGGCAGGTAGAGGCAATGGCCAAACATTGTGGCTTATGAGGTTCAAACTGAATATCAAGGGAAAAAAAAAAAAAGCATTAGGAGAGTAGTACGGACCTTGAACAAGTGACCCAGAAAGGTGGTGACATGTCCATCCACAGCAGTGATCAAGCTTTGGGTAGTCAAAGCCACAGCTGACTTGATCTGCTGTTGGAGATAGTTCTGCTCCAAATGGGAGGTTGGATTACAAACTTCCTGAGGTCCATGACCACCATCACTTCTCTGAGACCTTGGGGGAAGGAACAAAGCAGAAGTGGCATAAATGCAATAATCCTTCCAATTCTGAAGCCTTGTTTTTTACTTTGCAAGTCATGTATTTTGATGCAAACAAGGACAATGCCATACACCAGTGGGTAAGCACAGCATGGGCTGCCAGTTCTCTTGCATCCTCTCACCTCATTTTAGGAAGCAACGGGTGACAACTCCTTTCCAGTCCTTCCCAGTAGGCAGAGGGTCCTCTTTTGAGTATTGGGTTGTGTCTTCTGGGGAAGGGCTGAAAGAGACAGAGGGCTGAGCTGTGCAGGCAGCCCATTTTCGCTACTGACGGGCCAGAGAATTAGGTGTTTTCATTTTCCTAGACTTTTTTTTTTTTTTAACTACCTACAGGGAGCCTTTTTACGTGGTACTCGCTGACAGAGCTCTCACCATGAAACTGGGAAAAACTGGTTTGTAAGCACAACACAACAACAACGTCTCCATCGCCCTGCTGCTCCCATGTTGATACTCCAAATAACACCACTTTTTGACTTCTAAAAATTCTCTTGTGTTGGTGCCACCAAAAAGCCACACTTGAAGCCTTCACATGACAGGAAAAGAATGGTTTTCAATGTGAGGAAGCCAATACATGCAGCAGCTAGTTACTGGGCACATGCTCGGCTGTTAGCAGCTCTGTGGATGCTGCTGGAAATGACTGTGGGATTTTTTTAAGGGTAGATAAAATTGATTTGGAGTTGTTAAAACCTTATGCCTTGAGCTCCATCTGTGTTTCAAGTGTCCCTGCTGGAGAAGCAGAGGGAAGAACAAACACAATCAGAGAACAGGATTTTCCTTGCCTTATCCCCACCAAGCATGTTTGTTTACACAAGATGGGTGGAACCAAAGCCATGCATGGGTGAAACTAAAAGGAGTCAATTTATGTGCTTGAATACTTCATACCAGCATATTTGCTCAAGTACATTTCCTTGCAATGCAAAAGCAAACGGAATCCTCACAGCTCACCCAAGTCAACACCTTCTTTCCTCTGAAAAAATTTGCTTACCACCCAGACCTTTAAATTTAGCCTTTTCCCCCACTGCTAGCTTCCTTCTGCTGTCCTCCAGTATTCCAGGCAGCAGGTTTACCTTCCTCACATCATGCACCACCTCTTGAACCAGACGCTGTGGGGTGGGGATCACTGCTCTGTACAAGCGCCAGCAGGTACCAGCCCAGCCCCAGCCTGGTTTCTCAGCTCTTCCTTAATGCTCTCCCCATAAAGAGGGTGAACAGGTCTGCAGCTCGTCTCCTTCCCACCCATTATTCCATCACTTTCACAAATTTAGTCCAGTAACTGGGTTGGGTTGGTAGAAACCTTTACATGGTATTAGTACACTTAGTTTCACCAGTAAAGTGATTCTGCAGTTCAGCCATGTACAAAACATCCTTTCCATCCCATTGCTGTCTACAAGCAAATCTCTGGACCATGTTCGATACCTGATTCATCCTTTCTGGAGTGCGGTCTGGAAGACAGACATGCTCAACACCCCTTGCAAAGAGCATCTCTACACGTTATTTACAGTAAGGTAGAGATCTCTTCAGTTTTGCTGGATGGCAGCACTGTCAGACAGAACCTTTCTGAGACCTTTGAGGCCAGGGAACCCAAGCCATGCTCATCAGACTCTAGGTAAAGGAGTTGCTACACTGAACTGAGGCAGACACAGATCTACTGAGCCCATCCTGGAATAGCTTGCTCGTAAACAGGTGACACATGGCCATCAGCACTCTGACAGCATTGCTCCAGCATGGCCCAGAAATACTTTAGTGCTTGCATGTGTCTCCATGGCATGTCCCATCCCACTGCTGAGCAACCTCACTCCCACCAACATCAACATGCAGAGCTTCACAGCAATATGCAGAGAGATATCAGAAAACCAGGAGTAGAGTGGATGAAGAGTTTGGAAACATGTCCTTGGTGAGTAAACACTCTTTTCCTTAAAACAAAACCTAAAACAACAACAA
>WEIS01114919.1:0-10687 GCA_013389965.1 Todus mexicanus | reverse complement strand
AAGAGGGAGGAAAAGAAAAAAAGCAAGTCCCACTGCAGTCCTCAATCCAAACCAGAAATAATTGGCTTATATCCCAGTGAGTTTAAGGGGCAGAGGAGGGGTAAATAGTTATTTCTGGTGTGTTTATTTCTATCAGATTCTGCTAATCAAAGTGATTTAAAATTTCTCCATTAGTTGCAACGGTAAGTTTTGAGGGCAGTTCTGTTTCATCGCTATTCACAGTGGTGAACATACCCTAACGCGGCAGATTAACATTTTCATGACTCTTTTCTTGTGAAATCAAGAAGCAGTGGAAATCTGTGCCAAGCCCCCCCAAGTGAGCACAGCCCTGTTGCTGGCGGGTGGTCGCTGCCGAGAAGACACCCAGGGGCCCCCAGAAGTGGTTCCTTTACAGCGTGTCTTAAGCGGCGCATGCTCACACTGACCCTGCAAACTCTGCCAAGGAAAGGAGGAGTTCAGAAGAACTTTGGCTGCAGTGTTGCAGATCTACGGATAGCGGAAAATGCCACGGACAGTGGGATGCATTTCAATTTGTATGACTGATGCTTTTAATTTTCACACAGGGTGATTTTCCAGAGGCCCTTTGCTCCATCCACACTTGGCGCTTTCAGTAATTCCTACACCGAACCTTCTCCTGGTTTATTGTTGTAGCAGGCATGGATTCTTGTTGCCATCATTTCAGTGCTCTGTCGTGTTTATTCGAGTGATCTATTGCATCATATTAAAACTAAAAATTATCTAATTTCCATTTTTAGTACTCTAGGCTGCAGTGCAGCCCTAGCTTTTACATAATTGCTTGGAAAATAATGAAAGAATGTTTTCACCATAGAACTAGCAACAAGAAACTACTCGTTTCATTAACTTACAGAGCATTTTGTATAGTGGTCGTATCAATTCATTACTTCTCCCTTAAATACCAGTCTCATTCTTGGAATAGAAGAATTACCACATTCCGTTATTTGGCAGGAATTAGCAACCCTCTTGATTTGAAAGTTCCAGTGTGTACAAACATCCCTTACATGTGGAGTTGGGTACGATCTGTGATTCTGAATATAACATCTTGCGGCATTATGCTCCAGAACCTTAAATAATTATTTCCTTGCCTGTAATCTTCAAATATAGCACTTGAAATTGGATGTAGTTTTAATAAGATATTGGTAAATAAGGTGGTATGAAAATGGTGCGATAGTGAAACCGTGGGTGGAGGTGGTGCGGGAGCGGGAGTGAGGCTGCGCTTTCTCAGTACTGAAACAGTAGATTGAGGACTGATGGTTTTCCTTCTAAATATAGCGGTCGTGGAAAAGTCGTGCAGCTGCGAGCTTTGCCTGCTCTTTAGACCAGTATTTCAATTCACCTTGATCCTGGCTTTTGCTTATCGCATCTCCGTAAGGAGCCCTGCTCTCTGCCCAGTGTTAGGTTTTGTAGTTTAGCAAAATGTCAGAGAAACAGCAGAAATCATTTCATTTGTGTCACACAGCTTCAAAACGGATGAGCAAACGTACAAGTCATGCCTGTGTTGGATCATTACTGGTGACTATTTAACCTCACTTCCAGAGCTATTGCACTGCAGCTCGTCCTGAGACGCTGCAGGCTCTGCTGGCTCACTTGGCAAGCTCTGCTCTGTCCTTTAACACACCCTTTTCTTTATTGCAGAAAAAGCAGCAGCAGCTAATGAAGATGAAGTGCAAAAAGCAGATGTATCATCTACGGGTCAGAGTGTCATCGACAAGGATGCGCTTGGACCAATGATGCTGGAGGTGAAGAGCACAAAATCCCTTTATTTAAATGGGTTCTGCTCCCTGTCGGATGAAGAGCAGTGTGTAGCAGAATGACAAAGCTCAGTCAGAGGTTTCTGCCCAAGAAAGACAGAGAGGGACGAGCCACACTGGCTGCTTGGGATTGCATCACTGGAGAGCAGGCAGCGATGAAGCTCCCTTGAGCTTGGGGTGGGGAGAGGCAGAGCAAGAGATAATGCTGCTCTTTGGTACCACAGGGGCTTCAGCTGGTAGCGAGTCTTGGGTATGGGCAGGTGCGTGTTTTATTTATTCTAAACCACAATGGATCTGGAAGACCTGTGCTACCTGAACATTAACACATACACAGTGGAGTACACGGCGATAACCCTTCCTCTAAAACCACATCTCATTGCTGCGCTGTTTTACTGGCATTGAGAGCATGACCTTTCCCTCTAGAATAGGAGAGGAATCCAGGAGAGTTTTCTGAAGCATGTACTTCAGTTTGTTCAGTTCAGATCTCTGTCTGGGTGTAGCTGTTATTTTGACACCCCAAGAGGCTGCTCGGTTAAAACTCAGCTTCCAAATGAGCTAACAGTGTTGCTGGATAGATTTCCTTACCTGGGATCCTGAAGTCACACACTGCTGTCCTTTGGTGCTGCTGCTTTACCTGCATAAATATTTGCATTGTTTTCCATGGTTTGTTAGATGAAAGCAGTTTTCTGTACCACATACGGAATAAAGGCTCCAAAAGTAGTGGAGCCAAAAGGCTCCACGGTACTAAACATAAGGAAGATTAGACAGGTTTGAGTGAAAACATTCCTCTTTGAAAAGTGGGGGTAACAAATTAATTGGTTTAATGTTTATTATATTTTTATTTTTGCTATCAAGGTTAAACATTCATCTCTTACATTGCTATGTTAAAATTTATCTTTAATTTCCTATTAATTTAATTGCAAGGACCTGCTTTAATCCCAGCGAAAATAAGGATAAAATGATTTGTTTCTTTTCCTGGCTTATCTTTCATGATTGGCCATTGCAGCAAACACAACATGTAAAATCACCCTCCATTATTCAATTTAATTTAGTTTTCCTTCACAGTAAAGCCATTGCATATTAACAGAGATAGATTGCGGAACTAAATGAGTAAACGGTGGTCCTTTCGCACCAAGAAACTTGAAAGGACTGAAAGTTGTTACATGTTTGCTGTGAAGAGACTATAGATACTCCCTTTGTACCTTTGTCTCCTTAAGGAAATGCAATTAAGTTATTTCATCTTTACAGAACCCCTTCAAAACCTCTTTTCCATTGCCAAACTGTAATGAAAATGGCAATGCTGGTGAATAGTTTATGAGTTGATTTGGATTAGAAATATAATTGTTTTATTAAAGAATAAAACCGAAGAATCCTCAAAATCGTGAGTGTTTCCAGCTGAGGAAAGTGAGTAAAATTCATCATGCAGCTGCCTCTGAGGAATATTTTAACATATTTCTTGATTAAAGCAGAAAGTAGATAGGAAGAGAGGATGAGAAAATAGTCAAGAAAAAGCTGGCGACATCTCAAAGATCACCGGTGTATTTTCAGAGCACTGGTGATATTCCAGAATATCATCTAAACTGATACCTGCTCTCTCGTTCTCTCCTCCAGCGTGTTGTCCATTATTTGTTCCCCCGTAGCTGTGAGTAGGAGTTGCTCCCTGTGGTGGCATACACCTGGGCACACAATTACGGTTGCAAAAGGGAAACTCCTAAAAGCTCTAAGTGTCTTGATGCCTCCCCTTGCTCCGCAGCCCACTGCTGCTTGCCTGCAAGGCTGTTTTATTAACAGGATAGCAAGAAGCAGGGGACAGGCACAGAAGGCCCTGAGTTCCTCCAAGCTCGAGTGGCCGCTCCTATGGTCACCCCAAGGAGCAACTGTGAGGGAACAGCATTTCCTCGCCAATGAAGTTGCTGTAGGAGGAAATAGCAGGAGGTTACTGTGGAATCCAGTAACTCTTGTAATCTCTTGCTTGCCATCCTGGCCTTTGAAAGTTCTCTCCTCAGGACTCGGATAAACATCTGCTATGACTTCGGTTCTGCAGTTCCTTTGAACTGATGTGAGCGTGGAGCGCTGCCAGGCAGGGTGGTTGAGCCAAACCCATGCCCTGCTGCTGGCTCTCAACACCCCGTGGCTTCATGGTGGGCTGCTTCGTGGGACTGATGTGGCTAGCATCTAGGGTTTTTCTTACCTTGGTTTTCAGACAGCTCAGTTCTCTGGTCCAGCTCCTCGTGTCCTTAGGCAGTACAGGGGGCTGTTGTGACAAAGAAAGGACTAAACCGAAGAGGTCAGGCTTGCGTTGGCTTCAAGCAGTGGTGAAGTGACAGGAATCCATAGCAGAGATGCTGATAGAGAATTGTATTAGAGCCTCAATTAATTAAACTTTGTAAATTGTTGCTAGTTAAAATACTAGTCAGCAGGATAAGGTAATGAAGGGTCCAAAAGCACATGGAAAGGAGGGAGCTCTCCAAAGAAAGTCAGTTAGCAGGAGGAACCAGGAGTGATCAGAAGCAAAAGAAAAAGGCAGTGATGAAAACCAAAGTTAGATGTTAGAGTTTGTGACAATTAACAGGAGAAAAAGGGACCTAGTTTTTCTAAATCGATACAGGCAGTCAGGAAAAGTATCCACTTGTACGGTTCTTACTGTGGTTTATTATTTTGTAATTCAAAAATCGAACAAACAAGGCATTTGGCAGCCCTTGGCTCAGCGTCTCTGCCTGTGCGTTGTGCTGTCACCACCCTTCCCAGGAGCAGAATCATTAAGGATTGGGGGAAGGCGATTTCACAGCCTCTTTGGGCAGCCTCTTCCCAATCTATCCGTTCACCTTCATGGTGAATTATTTTTTTCTTGTATCTCCATGAAACATCCTGTCTTGCAGCCTCTGTCTGTTGCATCTTGTCCTTCCCTTGTGAACCTCTGAGCAGAGCCTGGCTCTATCTTCTTCTCAGCCTCCTGCTAGGTGGCTCATGGCAGAAATGAGATCCCTGCTTGGCCTTCCCATCTGTCCTGTCTGGGTTTGTGAAGTGCTGAGCAACATGCACTGGTTGTTATACGTATCTGTAGCCTGAGGACTTAAGAAGTGCCTGCTAGGGCCAACATGCAAGTTGCACACAGGTTGCAACCTCTTCCCTGATTTTCATGTGGAGCAGGGGTTGGTTGGTTTCCACGTGTGGCTTTCAGCGTTTTGCCAGGCGTGCACCTTTCTGTGCTCTCACACGGCTTTGGTGCGAGTCAGGTTAGATGCTCGATCTGAAATGTGCCCTTTGCTGTTACAGACAACAGTATAAGGAGTGGGATGGATGTGGGAATGCTCAGCTGGGTGTTTCTGCTGAAGGGGAGATTTCTAAGTATCTCGTTGTTAATCTGATTCTTTTGCACTGCGTTTCTCTCTCTGTCGTTTTTTTTTCCCCTTTAGGCCCTAGATGGGTTCTTCTTTGTAGTGAACCCAGAAGGTAACGTTGTGTTTGTTTCTGAGAATGTGACCCAGTACCTGCGGTACAACCAAGAAGAGCTGATGAACACAAGCATATACAGCATCCTGCACGTAGGGGACCACAACGAGTTTGTCAAAATCCTGCTGCCAAAATCTTTAGGTATGGATCTTTTCCTCGTATCCTAACATTACTTACTAACTTTGGTTTCATAAATCAGTGTTGCAACAAGTTAATGTCCTTCCACTACTTACAGTTTCATCATATACACTCTATTTATTTTTAATGGGTGTATAGGCTGTATGAAGGATTAATATTGTTCTCAAAAACACCCACCACTCTTTTCAGATTCTCCTTTGTTAAAATTGCTCTTAGTAACTCCCGTTAGCTGATGGCTTTGGTGGATCTCCAGAGCGAGTCACTGAAAGACAGCATTAGCTGTGTGAACTCTCTCTTAGGGCTCTGGCTGGGCTGGTCGTTCCAAGAATGGCTCAAGAAAGGGCGAGTGCGAAAGAAAAATCAGAAAACTCCTGCTGCTAGAATTTTTATTTTGGTGTTCTTAGTCTCGCCAATATTTGCCTTTATCTTTAAAAGATTGTTTTTGTGAGTCACAACCATTTTTTGATTCATATTAATACTGGGTTTAGTGTCCTTAGTTTTTGGAGGAGGTGAAAAGAAAGAGTCAGTGCTGGGCACCTCGTTTACCGACAGCAGTTTAAAAGTATCATGAAATTCACTTCAGCATTTTATGACCTTACTTATAAACCCCTGAAGAATCAAAACTGCAAATGGCTAAAGCCCATCAATTGCTGCCTTTCTCGTGGTTTAGGACTGAAGAGGGCAAGCGAAGAGTGTTTTAAATCTGACCCTGCTGCTTCCTTACGTGGTGTTACATTAATTGGCTCTGACCGGTGCCCAGTACCTATATTTGTGCATCTCAGGATTGTGTTTCCTTTTTTACTTGTCTTAAGCGCTGTGTTGGGCTTTAGTTTTATCCATCGCTGCACCCAGGTCAGTCCCATCCCTTCAGCCTTTCCCGCTGTCACCGCGACCACGTGTTTCAGTATATTCCTGATTGTAGTGTTTCCTGAGTTTGTAAGTGTGTACCAGCTTGTTTTCTTTCTATTTGTAGTCTGGACCCCAATTTTTATATAGCACTGCACTCTCTTTTCTATTAATCACTTTTAAATTCACTGGGCAGATCCAACGTAAATTAACTTGGATCTACCCAGCAGGCGTTTCACGGTGGTTTGTAACTTACACACACACACCAATACTTAGGCTTTATCCAGCTCTTCAGCTATGTCCTTAAAAGTCACTTGCAAAAAAACCATGGTAGCTGAAAAAAGTAGCAGTGCTCCTAAAATCTGAGTATTTTACAGGTTATCTCTTTACATGCTGGTTTAGGCTCCAACATTAAAAATAGATTATTATTGTTGTGGTTAAATGAGCTTGTTTCCCGAGCAGTCTGCAAAGCACCTTGATTAGTTTCCTGTGGACAAGCAGCAGAGATGGCCACTACTTGATTTCTCTCATGAGCTGATCTTTGCTTTGTTCAGTGAACGGGGGATCCTGGTCTGGTGACACTCCGAGGCGCAACAGCCATACCTTTAATTGTCGGATGCTGGTCAAACCTCTTGCTGATTCTGAAGAAGGCCATGATAACCAGGAAACACATCAGAAATACGAAACTATGCAGTGCTTTGCTGTTTCTCAACCAAATTCCTTCAAGGAGGACGGTGAAGGTAATTACCAATTTCAATTTCCATTAGTATTTTCTCTGGCTATGCTGCTGCAGATTGGCAGTGTCAGCGCAGGTTATAAAAGGAGGTAACGTTAAGAAAGTGGCTTCTGCATCCTCAAAGTGGAAACATGGTAAGGTTTTTTTACCTTTTTCATTTAATGAAAGTGTACTTTTCCCTTGGATTATGAGTATATATACTTACTATGCGTATATATACACACAAAGAAAGAGATTTAAAGAACTTGAAAAAAATATTTCAGAATTCTTTGTGGAAACAAAAATCTTCCTCTTCTGTACAAATTACTGAAGCAACGTTTTTCTTTAAGATTTGCAGTCTTGCTTGATCTGTGTTGCAAGAAGAGCTCCAATGAAGGAAAGACCCCTTCTTCCTTCATCAGAGAGCTTTACCACTCGCCAGGATCTGCAAGGTAATGTGAAACAGGAGGGTTCGATTATCTGATTTTTTTTCCCCTTGAAGGGGAAATTGCCCTAACAAATGTTCTATCTTATATCAGGCAAAATAACTTCACTGGACACAAGTACCATGAGAGCAGCTATGAAACCTGGCTGGGAGGATTTGGTGAGAAGGTGCATTCAGAGGTTCCATTCGCAGCACGAGGGAGAAATATCTTTTGCCAAGAGGCATCACCAGGAAGGTTAGGTTTCATATTTTTAGCACTTTCTATATTTAAACTGTTTGTCATTTGTATCTCTTGGTTGTGCTCTCTTTGTTCCGTTTACATGGAACAGTCAAGGGCTGCTGGCTGTCTCTTTTCCGAGCTGATTTGCCCAACACACAGATGGTTCTGTCCAGAGAAGTTTTGCACCCTTATTTTCTACACCTGTTTCAGCCCTATTGGAGGATGCTTTAAATCTTCATATTGTCACAGTTATTTTGGAAGGCCAGACTCTTCTGTGTCACCCACTGAAACATTCATTGCTCATTATTCTTCAGAACCTCAGCCCACATGTTGCAGTTTGTTGACCTGTTTTCTTTTTCTCTACAAAAATGGACTTTTACTGCCAGATTTTCTGTGAGCAACACTCAGTGCAAGCTGTCAGAGAGGCAGCGAGTGGGGATTTTTCATTTCATAAACCCTCATACTGCTAATTCTAGTAACACAGATCCAAATTACTAAAAACAAGTAACCCTTTACAGTCTACAGGAAAGTCCTTTCAAAACGAGTGGAGAATAACTAGAACATTCCCAGCGCGGGAGCATCATTCTTCGGGTTCACATTTGTAGCGCAGGGTTTGCAGCTGGCCTGTGTACAAATAATCACCATGGTCATTGAACAGCTGGCGCGCTGGCTTGGAAACAAGGTTGTAACTGGAATCTCAAATTATTCCACTGAACACACACAATAAAAGGAAAGCTTTAGTGACACGGCATTAGTTAAATATTCTTTAATATGTTCTGCTTTCGTGAAACCTTCAGGTTTCATTTGAGGAGTGTAGGGGCACGGAAATGCTGTCATATTTTAGGTGACAGCTTTTGGGGTATATACTATAGGGCTGCTAAAAGTTCTCAGCCTGATGCTATGGTTTCAGACCGAACTGGGGAAGGTGGTGTCAACGAGAGTGAGAGCAGGGCTTTGGTGAGACAGAGCAGCTTCTGTAGTGGCCTCCAGCCCCTTATTCCTTCAGTCCTCTTCAAAGGATTCCTGACCAAATTAGAAGCTCCTGCGTCCAGTGCTGAGGTTTGAGTCCTCTCTAAGCTATCTGTGAAGTGATAAAAATATATGTGTTTTGGAGCTGACACTACAGCTTTGCAGGAGAGGCTTAGGAACATCATATGAACTGTAGAGTTAGTCTAAACGAGGAGGATCTTCTCTTCTTGTGCAAGTGAAGGGAGGGAGTGGCAAGAGAAGGAGACAGAACCTCTGGAATTGCTTTGCTGCAGAGGACCCAGCCTTGGAGAGGGATAATGGCTGAAATGTTTCCTGACCCTGCAGCATGGAGAAGAAAAACAAGGCGTATCTTGGGCACTGGCATCTCTGCATTTGACTGAGGAACCCCTTGCATTTTTTAAGTGATTATGGTTCGAGTGTAGAAGCAAAGAAAGTGATGGTCTCCTATGAGTAATTGAGTGCGGAAAAAAAATTCTGCATGAGCTGGATAAACAATGCAACCCACAGAGCTCTCTGATTAACTCTCGGTATAAAGTGCAAAATATATGGTAAGTTTTTATTGGCCACGGTCAGAAAAATAGCATTTCCTCAAGAGGAATACGGAAACATTCTTGTTTGCTTAAAGAATTAGTTTGGAAAATGATTTAAGTAGAGATTTCACTTGTATCCTGTTGGCATTGAGCACTGGAATTTCCTGGTGTGGTATATGCTAAAGTTAAGAGCTCTGGACCTTCTGGTGCCCAGAGGTTAAACTGAAACAATAACATACCTAACAGCGAAATTCGGCTTTGTATTGTTTCGCAGTTGTAGGGTTTTGTTTTTCTTTACATTTTTACTCTGAAAAAAACCCTTCTGGTTGTTTAAATTGTGCTTCCTGTTTTCTCACTGCCTAAATAATACTTTAGAACCTTGCAGAACAATATATAGCAGTGGGGGGGATGGGGAAGGAAAGCCATCGTAACCCGTCCTGCAAGGAAAGCGATAGTAACCCATCCTGTGAGGCTGAAAACCTCGTTGCTCTGCGGAGGAGAGCATTTAATAAAGCCACACTCGGCAAACCATGTCACTTCATTACAGCAGGAAATATTAACAATCAAGCAATGAAGCGAAGATCAGGTGGTACTATTTATTTTTTTTTTAAAAAGAAAAGAAAACCAAAACCACAGAAAATGTGTATATATGAAAAAAAAGGGGGAAATTAGCAGTATTTGTAGTCCTTCATTCCTGGTTTTTTCCTTAAACAGTTATCTGAAAACTCTGAAGTTAAGTATTTCTCTCCTACCGTATCTGCAATCCTAATGTCGTGTCTTTTGGACCAGGAGTTGGGAATGGTCAGACTTGTGCTGTTGACGGCAAAAAGTGAACAGTAAAATAAACGTTTGAAGATTTGCTCTTCGGCAACGTGTTTTTCATTTTTAATTGAAGAAATGTCACAGGGGTCTACAAAAGTTAGGGAATTGAGTTTGCTGAGCTTTAGATTCACACTAAAACGTAAGGGCTGCAGAATATGTGTGGGGAAACAAGCCCCACGCCTGTGGTGCTGTCCTGTCTGGCCTGAGTCGGGGATGGCGCAGTTTGAGGTTAGGTAACTGCATTGGTAATTTGTTAGAGCTGTATATTTTTGTATTTGTTCTTTAAAAAGTAATAATTCCTTGTTCCAGCTCTTCTTATTTCTAATTGTTGCCATGTAAGAGATTTATGTACTTCTTAAATGAAAGAAGTGGTGAGAGTAACTGCTACGAGATCATTTAAGCAGGCAGTAAGGAGGAGAAGATACAGGCTAATGGAAATGGATGAGCTAGAAACCGAAGGCATTTATATTAATCACCAGCATGTAGGTGATAGATGTGGGAAAAAAAAGTGTGAGGAACAAAACGAGTTAGGCACAGACCAGCTTCAAAGAGAAACAGACAGCGAGGACTTCTTGGTCCACTCCTGAACTCCTCGGTGTCTCATAGGGTTTATCCTGTTACTGCTGTCACTGCTGACAAGTTTTCTTTTGATTGCCTCACAGTTTGCAGGATCCTTTGTTTTAGGCACATCTCATCTATTTATTTCCAAAATTTTTCCTCTAGGGTTTTTTTGGTAGGGTTTTTGTTTGTGTGTTTGTT
>WEIS01114910.1:0-11236 GCA_013389965.1 Todus mexicanus | reverse complement strand
CCCCTCCCTGGGCAGCCCATCTGCTAAGTCGTTAAGACTGCATAGTAAATATGTTTTCATTCCGGTAGCACTAAGAAAATACGAAGAAAGCTGCTGTTAAAGGTGTGTCCTGACAGCCTGAAGGGGTTGAGCTGGGACCTGTTCCCGCTCCCTCGTACCGTGAAAGAGAGCATGGCTGGAGCAGGCTGGCAATTGCCCCACGGGGGCTGTGGCAGAGCAGGGGTGGTCATCTCCTGCGTTTGGCATCTAGAAAGGGTCCTACCCCCACCGCAGGGAACAGCTGCTGTAACCTGAATATATCTAACCCTGGTGCATTTGATGCACAAGTGTGTATTGCGATGGCTGAGGCCATAGGGTGAGCAGCATCTCTCATCACCATGCTGGCCTCCCCCGGTAATTACCCTTCCCCAGGAGCTCCTGACCTGGCATGTGGACCAGTCATCACAGCAGGTAGACCAAAGTAAGATACAGGTAGCAATTAATTTCTTCTCTACAAATTATCAAATTGCAAGCTTGCTTTTTAATTGTACACTGCATGGCTGCGGCATATTTCTGCCTGTGGATCACCAACGAGCTGTGTGGCAGCTGGTTTTGGTGGCTGGGGAATGGAGAGCTCTCCAGCCAGGCTGAACAGCTAAATGGGCTGCACCCTGCTTCAGCCCCTCACTCCTGCCTCGGCCACCTTCACCCCAGCAAATGCGTGGGTTACTCTGCATCCCAAATGCCTCTTTCATCCTCCCTGTGCAGAGCCTCACGCAGAAGCAGAACCTTGTGCAACCCACGGGCTGCCCATCCACAGAGTGGGGACCAAATTGCGCGGCAGCCTCCAGGCTGTGCGTCCAGCATCGCGTGTCTCTTGGCTTGCCCCTCCATGCCCTGGAAAGGCTCCCCACCCATTCCAGCCCCAAGGCACTTCCCGCTGGGCTTGTGCAGGGCCTGACTCAGGCACAAGAAGGAGGAAGGGAATGGGAAGATGTCACAGGAAAGGCAGCATCCCGGGGCACAGGGTGCTTCTCCCCAGCCACTGCCCCGCATGCCCACACCCTAGGAAGCTGTGGTGACAGATGCCTGCAGGTATGAGCAGGACAAAAAGGCTAACAGAGATATGATGGCAGGCTGCTTTAGCTGGTACAGGGGCTTCTCGTAGCTGCACATCAGCAGCTCCCTCAGCTGAGTACGTTTGACGGCTCTCCTGGCACCCAATGCAATCCCAATACAACACACCTGTGCATTGCCCTCACTTGCTTTTTTATTGGCCATCCACTGACTTCATGCACCTCAGCTGGTCCTGATCAGGCTATTTAAGTGATACGGGCAGGTACAGCTTTTCTTCTGCTTAGGGAAGAGGGCTTGCTGGTTTTTGTGCTCAAGACCCGCGATGGAAGTCCCTCAGTTCCTGATAAGCCGGTCAGTGTTTAATCTATCTTGCTGTAGAAAAACTGTTAGCGATTTCTGAGGTAGCTTTTGTTGAGTGTCATGTTTTAGCCTGAGGTGCTGCTTGGTCTCCCCTTGCAGTGATGGAGAGCTCAGTTCCCCTTTCTACGTATCTGTTCACCAACTGTACCTGTACAATCTTGCCCTTTGTACCACTGGCTAGGAACGCTTGTTTTGCTGGTCAGTTTTTCCCCAACTTGTTATGTCAGGAGGCTGGTGTGGGGTTGGACCAAGTCACTAGAGAAGTGGCTGCAGGGGCTTCTTTGTTCTTGGAGGTCTGCAAACCTCGAATGTCTTGATCTGATGTTTGGAATAGCCAATAGGAGGATGGACTGGGGACTTCTAGAGGTCTTTTCTAACCTATGTTGTATTTTCCTTTGAGTGCTGCATCCAGTACAGGACAGTGATTCATCAATGGTCTTGCCATTGCAGGGCAGCCTTGTTGCTTTCATCAGCTATGGTTCCTAGGTCATGTCCTCAGCCATTGCTTCCCTGTATGGAGTTTCTCATCCTTTGGAGCACCTGCACCCTCTGGTCCCAGCCTGACCTTGTGTTTGTGGTTTCAAGGTGTATTTGGTTCCCTGGGTGATTCAGATCACTGGCACTAGCAGCATGTGCTCCTTGCTGTTTATGGCCCCATCAGCCTGTGTCATCTGCTTGTCTTACCAGGAAAGATTTTTCTAGTCATTTAGTTAATTGGTTAAAGTATTAAATTATGCAACACCAGGAGCTGATGCCCTAGGAGCCGCTTGTAACAGCCAAATGGCAGCTCTAATTCTCTCTTGCACTTCAAACTTGGTCAGAGCATCTGTTTGCACACAATGTTTTTGCTCAGAACGTCAGGTGGCATTAAAAATCCTGAGGAAACTGGATTGCACGGCAGCAGCCCAGCTCGGCAGGCAGGGCTCTAGTCTTCTCCAAAAAAGAAAAAGTCAAAAAAGAGGACAACAGCTCTGTTTTACAAATCTCTTTCAAGAGCCATTCAGGCAGGTGTATAAGGTGCTTAGCTATGTTTGGACATCACCTTGTACCTTGGTGCCTTGGCTCTTTGACTGTCAGGGGGAATTGCTGGCACTGGGATGTTCCTTGCCCTGTCCCAAGATGAGCTGAGGCCGTAGGCTCTGCCTGGTCCTGGGTTTGCAGCCTTCCTGCAGCTCCTGGGTACCACACTGCATCAGCTCTTCCCCTGAACAGGCTTTGACACAGCAAAAATCAGTGGCAATCAATTAAAAATATTAATGGAAAAGTCAGGTTCCCTCTGGGGTCAGCAAGGACAGCTTGCTGTCTGCCATCAGCTCCTGGTGGTGCCTTGCTGAGCATCCCTGTCTGGTGAGGATGTCTGGGGGTAGGCAGTGGTTACGAGGGTCTTGTTGATGGTGTGCACACACCAGCACCACTGCTGTGGCGTTGGGAGAAATGGCACGAGCAATGATCAGCAGCAGCACGGTGCCTCTACTCTGCCCCAGGCACAGCTGGGCCTCCCCTCCCTGGTGGGCAGGTGCTTTGCTTGGGTGAAGGCTGGAGACGCCAGGGCAGTGTTGTCATTCCTGGTGCTGACAGACTCATTTCCAGCTTAAACAGCTGAGTGGGTTGATGCGGGAAGTCCTGCTGTGCCTGCAAAACTCATCACCTCATGGGCTGGGGGAGAGGCGAGAGACGCCTGCGGCCCCGGCACGGGGGAGGATGCAGACTGGAGCCGGCCATCCTGCCGCTGGTGGTGGGCTGAGGCTGACGGCTCACGGGATGAGCGGAGTCATTGGATTCCAGTGAAATCCCATGTGTGAGGACAGGGAGCTGCAGCTGGGACTGCACTGGGAGCTCAGGGCAGGGTTCCAGGTGGGGGCTGAGCCAGGACCAGGCAGCACATGTCCCGGGACAGCCTGAGCCTGTCCTCCCTGCCAGCGCAGGAGGCGGAAACGCTGCCCACGTGCAGCTCGTCCCGTGGGAGCTGTGGAGGCACCGTGGGGGTGCTGGCAGCGGGGCCCTTGCTTGTGCTAACACCTTCTGGGAAATGAGCCTTTGTACTGTAACTCCTGCAGCTCCACACGGATGTTTTCTGGCTGGTTTGTCTGCCCGTGGCTTTGAGTGCATAACCCTCCTCTTGGAGGGCAGCAGTCCAGCAAACACCAGCTCTGGAGCCTGTCCCTCAGCCACGGGCACTGCAGGTGGGGCAGGCAGCTGCAGGGAGGCCTTTACCCATTTGTGGCTGCCCCTTCCTTATGCTCTTGGTTGGCGTACAAGGGAGCACTGCAAAAGCAGTAGGCTGTTTAGGGAAGACCCTGCTGATGTACTGGGGTGCCTTCCAGTGCCCTGTGGTTAGAGCAGTGTGCCAGGGAACTGTGCAAGGTCTTGGCACATGCATGGTGAGGGCAGGGGATGCCATCTCTGCGTGCCTATGCCAGGCCAAGGTCTGCTCTGAACGTAGGCCTTGGTCTCTCTGCTACACGTTTCATTTGTCTTCTGTGTGACAGGGTCTCTCAGATTTTTTTGTTCTGAATTCTGAAAGCCTTTTCTGAAGTAGTGGCTGTTTGCAGAGCCACAGCACAAGGCCTCCCAAAATAATCCTCCCAACCAGAAAACCCCTTGCAAGAACTCCTTGTCTCTCCTCCCTGGCAGCTCCAACACCCAGAGGAATAAGCTGCACAAGGACGGCCCCAGTCTCGATGTAACATGATAAATTATGTAACACAATGTCACAATTATGCATTTCTGAAAGAGAAGTAGGGCAGGGAGCTGCCAGAGATGGCTCTGCTCTCTGGGTGAGCAACACCCACGGGCCGCTGTTGAATGAACTGTAATTTGGTGGGTCACCTCCCTCTGCATCCTTCGTGCCACAGTTCACGGCAGAATTGGTGGGAGCTTTCAAGATTATTTTTTTTTTTTGCTTTATTTTTATGTGCCTTCAGAAGTGGGGGGAGGAGTGGATCCTAACAAAGGGAATAAGCAGGTAGTGTCTGCAGCCAGCAGCAGGCTGCCTTGCATGATCCTTACACAGCCCCTTGGCAGCCCTTGGTAAATCGTTTAACCAGGGCCCTGTGCTGGGTCAGGTCAGAGCCTTTCTGGCTCTTCCGACCAGCACATTTGCAGAGCCTCCCTTTGCAGCTCCTATAACAATACACTGAGCGCTCATGTTTCATCTTCCTCACTGCGCTGGGGGGAAAAGTAAATACATCGTGATCTTTGCAGAGCTTGTCAGAAGTGGGCGAAGAGATGCAGAGACTGAACTGAGTCGACTGGTTTGGGCAATTTGGAGCCCGCAGGAAGAGCCATCAGCCTGTGCCTCATCTCTGCTTCCTCTGCCCCAAACACAGATGGGAAAAACAGGAGAGGGAGGGAGGAAAGGCAAAGAGCAAGTGAGAGACAGGAGTGAGATCTGGTACAACACTAACAGTGGTGTCGGAGCAAGCTGAGTATTTTAGAGCAAAATACTGCTTTGGAGTAATGCAGGGAAACTTTTTTATTTTATTTGCTGTTCTGCCCATTTTGACCTGAGGGGCTGGAGTCAATGGCAAAGTAAATAATTCAAATATTTGCTTTCCTTCCTCCAAGAGTAAGGAATGAGCTCTCTGACTGGTGCTGGCTCTGGTGGTAGGTTGGCAGGGAGAGGCTGTGCTGCTGCAGGTGGGTGCCAGGGGGTGTGTGGCTGTAGAGGTGCCAGGTAACAGGTGAAGGAGTCTGGCAGCAAGTGGAGCCTGGGGAGCACTGCAGCTGCCTGGTGTTTCTGCAGGCAGTGACATCCTTTCCCCCCGTCAGTGTGCTTTGGGATGAGTATCTGGGTTATGGACCACAGAAAGTGCGTTGCGTGACAGTGAGGTAACTGAGATAGGGAAAAAAAAAAACCCAGTACCTGCACTGGGAGAAATTGGGGAACTGAATTTCCACTTCTTATTCCTAAGTGCAGAGAGAAACTCTCTTTCCAGCAACTCTGCCTTCTGCTTTTCTTTTGGGCTCATCCAGGCCACTGTTCTTGGGAGCTGCAGGCTGGGTCATGCATATGTGCATGGGGCCAGAGGAGCAGGGCTGAGCAGAGCACATACCTCCCTCTACATGCCTGGAGAGGAGGAAATCCTGCCAGAGCTCAGCCGGCACAGAGGGGAATGACCCAGACCCCAGCAGACATGAACTGTTCCTGTCCCGCCAAGGTGCACAGGGCTGTGCCGAGCACGTGAGCACTCGTTGATGCCGGTGGCTGAGCAGTGGCACTCATGAGTGTGGATACACCTGATCAAGTCCAGAGAGCTTTTGATCAGGGTGGAAGAGCCTGAGCCATGCTGCTACTTTGCTGACTCCTCCAAAGGCTATCAAAGTGTTCCAGGTAAGGCAGGGAAGTCAGGACGTGGCAGCTCTAATATAAAACTGCAGCAGGAGGAGGCAGCTGCTTACCAAAACAACCTCGGCAAGGTCATCTCTACGCAAGATGAAGCAGCAGCAGAGGGCTTGAGCGCTTGTGCAATTCAGTTCAAAAAGACTGGATCTTGCCCTTCTTTTATGGGAAGGCAGGCATGTGGTGACAAGTCTCCAGAGCTTTTATTTTGAAGCCAAATGCTTAGAGTGCATGAAGAAGGCAAAAGCATTTTCCTTCAGGCGATACAAATCAAATAAATGGAGACAGAGCACTGCAATTCAGTGCAACAGTCAACACAGGCTGCACTTGTATCTCAGCATCAGGAAGGCATTGATGATGGGAGGTGCTGGGGTCTGGTGGTGTCAGCAGCCCTTCTGTCCAAGATGTTCCCAACCTGCTTGGATCTGCATCTCTGCCCCGGTGTAACTTTTTGCTGGAGCTTTTGCAGTGAGGTTCTTCTGCTGCCTCCTTGTTAATGATGGGTGTGAGAAGCTGTTGGTGTGTTTAATCATACTATACAGAATAAGCTCCAGAAGAGGCTGGCTGGTTTACATGACTCTCCATTCCATGTGCCAAGCTGAGCGGTGTTCCTATGGGAGTAGATGTATTTCTTTATTGTCGCTATGGGAGAGGGACTAGGATTAGGACAGGGCACTGCCTCACTCTTCCCACCCCCAGTGCTGTTATGTCATAGCCCAGGGTGCTGTCCCATACAAGAGAGGAGCTGCAGAGAGGGGACCTGCCTTCATGGGCTGCATCCTACAAGGTGCTCTGAGCACTGTGTAGATGAAGTAAAGCTCAAAAGGTGATGCTGGGACTCTGCAGAACTGCCCCAGGCACCTATGAGCACCCCTGGGTGGAGGTGGGCTGCCCAGTGTGAGCCTGGGGAGCTGCTGAGAGCCCAGCAAGCAGTGTTTGGGATCATGTTTGCCAGTGCTTGTGGTGGGCAGAGGCTGTGTGTTGGCCCCATCCTGGCAGGAGGGTCGCAGCTGCCCCCGTGGGTCATGCAGACGGGCTTTGGGAGCATGTGGCTGTGCCCTGGGAGTGAAGGAGCACTGGATACAATGAACTTGCCTTCGTGTACTAGTGATCCCGAGTGCAAATTGAATTGTAAGCAACACTAAAGGCAAGAAACAAACCAGAGGATTTTGTAACAGCTTTAGGGTCCTTATCCTCTCATTAATGGGGTTTTACAGCTGTCATAAGTGAGCTATCTCCCTGGAAATAAAACCTTTACAAACAGCCCTTGAAGTGTTGCAGGCTATTTAATAGGTGAGGCTTGTTTCTAATTAAAAGACTCATTCCCTTAGCTTGTGTAGATTGCAGCTGGACTGCCTGCTAGAGCTATGAGCTGGAGCAGTCCAGTGGAGGCCACCAGGTCTTTTGCAGTCCTACTGGGTGAGTCGAACCAGAGCTCCTCTCCCTCTCATGCTGGTTTGAAGCAGCTCAACCTGATCTTTTCCCCATTTCCCAGAAGTTGGTGTGAAGCACAAATGCTCAGTGCTGCCTTCCTCATCTCTCTGGCCAGGAGATGTTGCTTTGTTTACCTATATCACAAACAGTGCAGGGAAGAAGCTTTTATTTAAAGACCCTGGAAATTAGAATGAGCTGAAGCAAGGCTCCATGGCATTGACAAAATACCAGTGAGAAATCCATTTAATCCCACTGTGATGAATTTACTACATCTCCCCATTTGATTTATAGGGCTGCTGCAATTTAGACTTTGAAACAACCAGTAGGTTTGCTCTCCATCCTGGCTAGCTCCTGTCATGGTTTCTAGAGCTTCTACCAGAGGCTGTAAACCAGCTCCCAGCATCTTCTGGCCCGATGACTTTGCTGGAAGAGTCTATCTCCTGCTGGCCTCTGCTCTACCTCATGCAGGGATGAGGCTGTGGCTGTCACCATGACGTGCTGCCTGGCACTGCCTCCAGGTGTGAAGACAAGGGACAGTGTGCTCTGGGGTGGCCCCTGCCCGAGCTGGCGTGCTATGAGCCCATCTCAGCACCTTGGAGCTAAGAGTTTATGAACCACTTGCTTCCTTAATATGTCTCCCTTCACACTTGGACTGTGTCCAGGTAAAGCCTTATCTTCCTTCCTGCTAGAAGCTGTGCAGGCTCATGCTGGCCGCTGGCTGAGGAGCTGCTCTCCATTTCAAGAGAAATCAAGCCAGCTTTGTTTCCAAGCCTCTCTTAATCATCTTTTCCAACTCTTCTTGTCTTCTAGCAGCAGGCTCTGCTTGGCCATTTGAGATGGAGGATGTGGGAACCTTGGCTGGGCTTAGCCTTGGCCTAGCCCTGCTCTTTAAGCTCCTTTGTCCTGACCCTGGTCCTTTGCAGAAACGCCTGTCAGGCAGGATAGGTGGCACAGGTCTGGTGGTAGGAGTGGGCACCAGCCTTTTGCTCTGCTTGGAATATGCTTCTAGGTCAGAAGGTTTCCCAAGTACATGAGCTTGCCAAATGAATTATCGTGGCAGAAGGACCTGGGGTCTCTCCAAATCATTCCCTATGTGAGTTTAAAGACTACAGTTAACCCCATATCTGTACTTAGCTACGTACCACAGCTGCAATGCCCTGTCACAGGTGTGATCTGCTCTCATATGGGGATTGGGAAGTCTTTCAAAAAGCAGAAGTGGCCATCCTTCACTTGTTAAGCAGGCATTGCATTCACAGCTGCCAGTGCTCCCAGTAAGAGTTCATGTGGCACCTCTGCTTGGCTGCTGCAGATCCAGCTGTGCCAGGAGTGCTCCAGACTTAGAAAAGTCATTGGTCCTCCCCCTGGAGCTGATGCACTAGAAAGGCCAATGTGGCTGTGAGAAACTGATGTTAATTACTGAAGGCACTTGTGGCTCAGCTGTACCTTGGGGAGATGAGATCTTTTCAGCCTCTGAAGCTTGCTGGCTGCGGAACAACCTCCACAATGTCTCGTCATGTAGCAACACCTGCAATCCTTCTGGTCTCTTTGAGAAATGGCCTCGTTCTCTGCACAGCCCTGTGGCCCTGCTCCTTGAAGCCCCTTCCTTCCCACTGACAGATGTCTTTCCGTGTGCCAACCTGCACCAGCAGTGTCGTTGGTCTCCCTGGGACTATCTTCAGCACCCTGCATGCCGATGGCATCCACATGCTGCTTCAAGCATGAACCACCCCCATGCAGTAAAGCAGGTACCTGCATAAACCCCGTGTGCCCACATCGCGAGTGCTGTGAGCAGTCCCCAGGATTACAGCGGAGTCAGGGAGGATCCAGCAGAGGGTAATTAAAATGATACCCTCCTAGCAGCTACGGTCTTGGCACACTTTGTGCCGTGGAGCTGAGAAGGCAGGTGTTCTTCAAAAGGGCCTAGCGCTGGATAGGAAGAGTTAAGTCATGGTTGACATCCAGTCCTGCTGTGATTTGTCAGCCTGGACACATGGAGTCTATGGAGAAAAACAGGCAGGGTAATTTCCTGATTTAAATGAATTTCAGAGACCACCACAGGAAGGAACTTGGGATGTGTCCAAAGGGTAACCAGGCCATGGAAAAATACCAGGCAGGGGAAGGGGCCAAGGGAATCAGCACTTGAATTTTCCCCTTTATCACTAGAGAGGTGATAGCCACCGTTGGATTTTCCAGTTACGAGTCCAAGTTAAGGAATTTAGGACACTTTAAATGTCATATTATTGAAGAATCTGCTCTTCTTAAGGGGAAACATGCCTGGGAGCCTGAGACTTTCCCAACTGGCATTTCATTTTATATAGAAAATTGCTTATTGTACCTGTGTCCTGAGTATAAATCAGAAAATCTCTTTGCTGCTGCCTGCCGTGTCCATAGACAAGACATAGTACTTGCGCAAACGCTTTGTTTAGTCACTTCTGCATTCCCGTAGCAGCGCCAGGGACGAGTCTACCCTGTTCCTCCTCTCCATGGCATGCCACAGACACAGAGGACAGTGGCTTTCTGCTTCTCCTTGCTTATTATCTCTTGTGGCCCTCATCTTTCAAGAGAGTGCTGCTAAGGCAATTCTCAGTCCCTGTGGAGTCCCCCTGCTACATTTCCCCTTGCATTCCTCTTGGGAGAGAATGGTTCTGCTTGGCGGAGATGAGCTGAAGATGGGACTTGTGTGTTTTTCCTAACTAGATCATTTCCCAAATCAGCATGCAGGGCATGTAGAGTTGGAGAAGCATCTTGGGAGCACTGGAAGCAGATACGCTCCTGTGGGAAAGGAACTAATGTGCTGGGGGCGGGGAGGGAATCCATGATGTGCTCAGCTCACATCCAGAGCTTGTCCAAAACCAGGTCTGTCTGCTCTCCTCAGCCTCTTAGTGCCTCAGCAGGGTGCTGCTTGCTTACATGGTGATTGCATTCCTGGGGAAGCTTTGCCCTTTGCAGAAGACACTTTGTGGGCAAAAAGAACTTGGTTGGTGTCCCTCACGGGGGCTGAATGCCAGAGGCAGGCAGCTGACACTGCTGTCTGCTGGAGGTTATAAAGACAAGGTATCACCTGGTTCAGGAAGTCTCAGGGCCACAAATTTGTGTTGACCCGTGGCACATCCTGGGACACACCGTTAAACTTACCCTCTTGTTACACCCTTATCTGGGAGTCTGCAATGTGCCACAGGTAGAGCTGGGATGTTGGATGAGATGGAATCTGGAGCAAAGTAGCCCCTTGCTGTGACCCAGAGCAGCTGCTCCTCTACTAAGTAATTTTATTTCACTGTAGCTCACAACAGTGACTCATTTATTTTTGTTTTCTTTTTAATAGTAGCTTCCAAGGGTCCCAAGGATGCTGCTGAGTGCAATGAAGCAAGGTCTTGTGGTGCCTGCTCTTGGTGCCCTCGCTTGTCAGGATGTGTCCTTGTCACCCTTGCCGTGATCCTGGCACAAACCTGGTGACAGACCAGGTGTGGGATATAAATGACAGTTCAAGGGGGCAAGATATTCCTAAAAGATGTGAGGGGGTATGAACCTAGAGAGGAGAAATGAAGGTGAACCAGATCACAGGGACTAGAGGGCTGGGGTTATGAATGTGATGGTCCATGTCCTGAGGACTTGGGTGATATTTCTGTACAAAAAAAGAACTGGCGAAGCACAGAGTAGCAAGACATAAAGGCATGTCCCATTTATTTTCATCCTACAGACCAAAACGTCCCCAGCAGCAAAGCTCCTCAGTCATTAAAAGTCAGTTGAATAGAAAGGCTTTTTGCAAGTGCTGTCGGCAGCAGCGCAGGCTGGATTGCAGACGGGATCTGCAGAAAATACAAGCTGTAAGAAAAAAGTGCTAATTGAGTGCTAGCGAGTGAATTTATCGTCCTGCTCGAGATGCAGGAGTTAATAGAATAAAAGCCTTGTAGACAGAACGGAGGTAGTTATTTCAGGCTATCATCAGCCTTAATTCAAAATTCTCATTCCAAGGATGCCTGAGTGAACACTTGTGCTACATTAAGAGCTGAGTAAGCCTGGCTTCTTTTTTTTTTTTAATTCTTT
>WEIS01114867.1:0-22890 GCA_013389965.1 Todus mexicanus | reverse complement strand
GAACTCTGTGTTACCTTCCAGAATTCTCTGTTACCTTCCAGGATTCTGTTCCCTTCCAAGCTGCTGGGTTATCAGAGGAGGTTTGGTGTTGTGGAGGTGTTCCTTAGTGTTGTAGCTGGTGCCACTGGTTTTAGCTGGCAGAACGTTGGAAGCAGAGCTGTGCCAGGAGAAGGATATTCACCCACTGCCCAGCCCAGGCGTGTGGTTAGTGAGCACCGTGCAAAGGGATCTCCTCAGGCTCCTGGCTTTCCTGAAGCTGGGCTGCAGCAACAGAAGACAGTGGCAAGCTAAGGAAGGATGCCCGCGGCCACAGCAATGCTCAGCTTTCGGTGAGAAGAGGTGGTCAGCACCTCCAGGGAGCCCTCCTGGAGCTGGTGCAGAGAAGGCAACAGCTACCTCCCCGCACAGAAGCACAGAATGCATTCCTGCTGGAGCCAGGCCCAGATTCTGTAATTCCCAGCCCCAGATTTCGTCTCAGGGGAGCACAAAGAGGGCTTCTGGTTAATGAGTATTTAAGAGCGTAAGAGGGACAGACTCCCGAGCCCCCTCCTCATTCCCACGGCAGAGCACCAGGAGCCGCCACTTGTTGGCTTCCAGTGAGTTAAGCGTGCCAATTTTCAGTCTGTTTCTGCTGCGGTCAGAGATCAGCAGATAACCTCCACCTCGGCTCATTTAATGCCTCCTGGGTTCCCTGAGGTTTCCCTTTCGGGAGCCACGCAGGCAAATGGAAGGGGGAGGAGGAGTGGCCAACTTCCCATTAGAGGTGCTGCCGGCTGCCAGCTGGCAAAGTCGGCAAGTGATCCATTTTTGCTGATTATTCAGAAAGCTCTGATGGTCTCTGTGAGTCTGGCACTGTTGTGTGTGGCTGGAGTCGCTATACATGAAAGCATCGACCGGCCTTCTCCTCAGGGAACTACAGTGTGAGTAATAGTGGGTTAATTTCTCTGGAAATTTCGGAAAGGGATGACTGTGTATCAATAAGTTGTTCCAGATGACTAGAATGAAGTGTTGGAAAAGCCTCGAGGGACTCATCTGATGCTGTCAAGGAGTCTCTTTCCCTCTGTTCTTAAAGGTGGCTTGCAATATAGAAAAGGAAGGGGAAAAAAAAAAAAGGAGCTTTTGGCACTTAGTGCTAGTTTTATGATGGAGGAAGAAGGCCTGAACTTACTTGATTTGGTTCAGCCTGTCCCTAGTGAGCTGCTTTAATTTAGGAACATCGACACCTTTCTCCATTTCTCCCGTGAAGTGCATGCTGCCTCAGCCTGGAGTTGAAGCTGAGACCGGTGGGCTGGAGCCTGAGGCTTTTTTATGCCTTTGAGCTCTTTATTTAGCTGTTCCTCAGGTGTTTGACTCGCTTAGCGGTTAACCAAAACAAAGGAATAGATTGCAGAGCTTCTGCTGTGGTGTAATGAAATCGGTGCACCCCCAATTCAGTTTTGTTAGCTCAGCACAAGCCCCCCATCCATAGAGAAGCCCAAAGAGTTTTAGAGAGCTCATGAAAACTTTCTCGCTTTCACGTTTTTTGCTCCCGTTTTATTTCACTGGTTCTTCTGGTGACATGAGGCTGCTAGTTCACAACTGCTCACGGAGGCTTCTGTGCACTAGAGTGTAAATAAGACCTGAGTAAAGAAAACAAGCTGGAACCCACTCATCAGCTTTATCACTGCCCCGATCAGTGCCTGGACAAAGAGCTTCCCTGAGCAGGGAGAGCTGCGCTCAAAGTGGTCCCTCAGGGGGAGGTTTTACACACGGAGAGGGAAAATGGAGGGAAGAGGAACGTGAGCGGTAGAAGCCTGATCAATATTTGCATAAAAGATTGCCACACCGATACACGAATGAATCCTCAATGCACATATTCTTTCAGAAATTCAAAGCATGACAGGAACTTTACAACAAAATTGTTGCTCCTGGATTTTGTAATGCAGAGACCAATAATCTCCTGTATAAACCTTAAACGAGGACACAAGTGATTAAAAAATCCCGTCTGCAAGTGGTACAGAACCATTTTCGCTAGGGAAACTGTTTGTTGTTTGTTCAGAAATCACGTTCTCCTTTTGCCGTGCAGATCAACTGCTCATAATCACAACTACACCTGCTTTTAACTTTTATTTCTCATTAAGTGTATCAACAAACCAAAATAACCTCCCAGTGTTGTGCCTGACCCCGTGCCCTTTGGAAACAAAGGAAGAACAAGACTCCTGGTAACTTCAGAGGGCATTGCATCCAGCCCTTTGTTTTTGGAAGTGGAAAGCTCACACAGATTGTTCATTTGCTGGCATTGGCACCAGCAGTAAATGGGATTGCCTCACAAAACGTTTGCTCAGTCTCTGGGGACAAAGGATAAGAGCATGTTGCATTGCTCAACAATGATCTCCTCACCCTGCTACACAGCAGCATTATTTCATTTCCATCGCTCGTTACCTCCTTGGTGAGTAAAATGAGCCCGTGGAGCTGGAGTTATGGGGAGAAGAGTGAAAGCCGAGCGAGAAGGGTGGGTCTGAAATGCCATTCTCGAGCGTGCCCTGCTTCCAAACCGAAGGAGCAGGAGAGAGAAGCTAATGCTACTGCAAGGCAGCAAAGTGTAGATCGTTCATCTGAGGAAGATCTGAGGGGCTGCTTGATGGCCACAGCCTTCTTGGTACTACTCGAGGGCAAGAAGCATCTCTCTGTGTTATAGCCTCTGTGGTGCAGGCATCTTTTCTGTTGCTGGTTGTCCAGGCTCCCTCCATAGTGAATGGACAGAAATAAGCCTTCCTACTCTGTCTCCTAAATGAAGGTGATTTGTTTAATCTATTTTAGCCTTTGGAAATGGGACGAGAGGAGCTGTGCCCTCAGAAGGCCTGTTCCCTCGCCTATAACGGGAGCCGAGACAGTTAACTCCGCCACAGACACCTACCTCACACAATCTATATTTGGACAGATGAATCCCACTGCTGGTGTTTACTATAAATAGGGAAGCACACAGTATATTTAAAGCGGAAAATCCATTGGGTACCGCTGAGATTATTGTTAATGCTGCTTAAACTAGTTAATGAAATAACTAGTCAATCACCCCCTGGTGTAGAGAGGACCAGCCACACAGCTGCTGAAGACAAGAGTAAAATTAATGCAGGCACTGATCTGTGACTATGTCCAGCCATGCATGGAAGCTAGAGGAAAGCCCAGCCTTGGTTCTAGGTCCAGCCCTTGTCATTTTTTGATGTTCTGGTGATCTGAATGCTTCATTCTGCTGCTTGCAGCAGACGGGAGCAGCTGCGAAGCTCAGCTGAACAGCTCCTGCTCTGTGTGGGAGCGTTCCTGGTCTGCCCAGCTGCAAGGCTCGAGCCCTTCATGTAGGCCTGTTTCAGGGGTGTTCACTGCCCCCAAAATATGAGACTCCTCAGGCCTGAATTTAAGGCCCATCACTAATAAATCTGGGGTAATGGCTTTACGAAATTAAATAGCTGGCATTGACAAGTTGCTTTATCATGCGAGTGGCAGCACGGAGCGTTGTCTGTGTAAATCAGAGCACAGGGAAGATTCTCGTACCCAGACTACAACAATGCAGCACTTGACAGTGCCCCATCAACTATCACTGTAATGACCGTACTGAGGAGGTGTTCATCTCCTCCTTCGTAAATCATTTTGAACTGTCGTGTGGAAACAGCGTGATAGCAAGGGAGGCGTTTGTGTGGATGTTTTTATGATGAAAAGGAAGAAAACCTTTCATAAGCCTGGCTGCCAGGTGGCTAGCTGCCATCTCTGAGAGGACGTGTTGGGAAACATTGGGCACGTTTGCCATGGAGAAAGACTCACCAGCCTGAAGGGACGGATGGATCATTTTGAACTTTATCGTGGCTGGTGGAAATCCTGAGGTCTGTTCTTGGAATGTGAACCAGATTTAGCCACGACAGCTAGATCAGGATCCTTAGTTTCCTTCCTTCCTTATGAGGGGATTCAATTGCTCTAGTGGAACCTCACCTTCCAGGAAGCATCCCTGGCTGAAATGAAATACCATTTGTTACTTACTGGTTGGCTTCTCCTCGTCTTTGTGATAATTGGAGACTGTGTGTTTGTTGTAATTGTGAAATGATCGCAGAGAAAGTTGTGAGAGTTCATGAAGCGCTGCAATCAGCTATAAGAGTTAAAGATGCTAGAAGGGCTAAGAAATAGAGACAACGGCCATTCAGAGAGTTCTTCCTGATCCCATCAAGGGTGATATGGAGATGATATGTGACAGATCAGGAAAGAGTGAAGTGAGAAATTAATGGACCAAAAGAGGTGAATGGAATAAAGGCTGGATGGCTGTTTGCTCTCGTATCACCAGCAGAACCTTTAAAGAGTAAAATAGCAGGCATTGAGTAGAAGAAGTTTCTGAAGGACTCCCCGAGGCAAGTCTGATGGTTGATTCTTTCCTCCACTGGGCAGCTTCTACCAGACCCAGCCCATCGAACGTGAGAAGGTACCTGGCTTTTCGCAGCAAACCAGCAACCTGACAAAAGCAAGATCCTGCCTCGCCATTCCAGGTTCTCTGGGTCTCTTTCTTTCCCCTTATTGTCTCGGTTTTGGTCACTCAGATTTTAACCTCGCTTTGGGCTGGCCTGTGCTGCTCTACCACACGTGGGATGGATAATGGAAGGAAGGAGACTGGACTTGGCCAGGCAGGGGATATCCGATATAGGCAAGGAAATTGGGCTGCAGGCCAGCAGTTGCCAGGGGTGACTGGCTATTCCACACTGTTTTCCATGGCTGCTTGGTTGTCTTGTATCCTGAAAAGCTCAGCAAGAGCTACACCTCCTCTGCTTTCCACTCTCTTTGTCCTTTCCCTGTCTATATTTATTATCAAAAGCAGGAAATCAATCTTTACTCCTACAGTCATGAACTGAAAGATGAATAAGAGAACTAAACCTTTCTTGTTGTGCTAAGAAGGACTTCTGGAGAGCATAATGGATTCTAAATTAATAAACCTGCATCTAGCAAAGAGACTCTGACAGATTTTGATTAAGTTAGTCTTGCTTAACCACTTGATTTCAATTTCCAAATGCTTTGAGTTCTGTTTTTGTGCATACTGATCAATATCCTTCCCGGCTTTGGCATGTATTTCTAGTGCAGCTGCCGTGTGACTGGGCGGGCTGCGCTCTGTGCTCTAAAACCACAAACCCTGCTCATGGGTTAGCACTTTACGTTGTTACGATCACGTTAACACCCAGCACAGGAGCCTCGCTTGCTCCATTGAAACTAGCACAGCCTGACTAGTCAGATCCGAGCGGTGCTGCTGGCGCCACGCTTTATTAGAGCTACGTTCGTTCGAAACTCTTGAACCCCCTTCGCACTGCTGTGTAATTTCTGTCTAGGTTATCGAGTAGAAAGAAAAACCCAACCTCCTTTATTTTTAGCTTATTTGACCATGTGAGCGTCAAAGCAAAATGTCACGAAGGCGAAACCGAGTATTGATGCTTTGGTAAGTCACCAGTGAAGGGGAAAATGAAGGCAAGGCACTGGAGGTTTTTAATGGTTACTGCATTTAACATTAATACATCGTGAGAAAAATGTGAGTTAAACCACTATATATTATAGAGATAGTAAAGTGTGTGCAACCTGCAATATTTTACTTGGGATAAATGACTGTGTCCTGTTCCCAATGAAAAGGAGCTTGGGAGCCCATGGGATGGCAGAAGATGAATCTCTGTTTCCTTTTACATGTCCTTTCAAGGTGAAGGAGGTCAAATAAAGCAGTCTCTAAGCTTATAAATCACCCTGCTAGGCTAGTTTAAAATATCATCCTGCAGAAACATAGGTGACAGGGTTTTAAAATGAAGATAAAAGAAGTTGCTGTCACGTATTTGATTTGTTGAAGGCTTTCAGCAAGGACTTTGGAGAGGAAGGAAAAGGAGAAATTCTAGAGAAAACTGGAAAATCTCTGGTGGGTAGAGTTGTTAAGGCTGGAAAACTGAAGAAAACTTGGGACCCAAGAGCGCAGGATCTCTGGTGAAAGGTGGGAGTGGATGCAGTGTGTTTAAACCTGGTTACAAATAAAGTGCAAAAGATTTCTGAAGAAAAAACACTTCTGTTTTTCCTTGAATTTTTTCATGAACTTGCACTTTATTTATAATTTTGTATAAGTCTTCATATGTATTAACAATACCTGAGGCAGACACCACAAGGACTCGGATAAAATATCCTGCAAGTTTCCCACGGCTCCCAGGTTATTTATATAAACCTCCCTTGACATGAAGTCAATACAACATGATAGACATTAAACTGGGGTGTTTTAATAACAACCTTGTTAGAGTCAAGCAACTAATAAGTACAGAATAGACGAGAGACTGTTGCCTCAACATTTTAGACACGAGGCATTTTAGGCTGTGAGAAAGAGCATGTGGTGTTTTCAACCACGCTGCAGTGAGGTTTCAAATGGGAACAGAAAGGGGAACGATGCTTTTACTCGTGTTTCTCTTCAACCAGTCCACAGGCTAATTCTGACCAGCAGGCACAGTTTTAGGTGTTACTGTTCTTTCCTGCAGTATGAGCCAAACCGTGTTTAACTTTGTGTTAGCTGACACTTCTCATCTTGTAGTGCATTTTCCCGAGCCGAGTTGGGCTTTCATTGGCACGTCTCCCCTGGTCTCCCCAAAGCGAAGGCCGGGCTGGGCTGAGCTAGCCTTTTGTTGGTGATCTGTACCAACGCGTCCTAGAATATTTTTTTCTTCTAAAGCCTTGTGACAAACCAGATGCGTTCCACAAAAGCCTTGGCTGTCCACCTAAACCTTCTTAACTGCATAAGGGAAGATACTCGGAGAAATCTCCTTTCCATGATGTGGTCAGTTTTACTAGCAAGTGGTCACCTCTGCAAGGATGACCGGTTGAGGGATAGCATCGCTGGACAGGTGCCCTCAAGTGAGAGGGAGGAATAGCTGCGTGTGGGGATTTTGTCTCTTGGTTGTTAACAGGACACCGTGTGGTTTCTTAGGTGCTCGTGAATGAAGTTTGACACATACATTTTTCCCTGATATATCTGATGTTTTATACCTGTTTTGAGTCTCCTATACTTAGAATCATAGAACCATAGAACCATAGTTCTTTCTGAATACCAAATAACTGACACAATCCCAAATATTGCTGTGTGGAGACATATTTATAATTTTGCACAGGCACACAGGTTAAAAACCCATGGTCTGCTCTCCTTGTTTGGTTATGTATAACTTACCTAGAGCGCAGCCATGGTCTATGTGAATCTGTTGCCACAGGAGATTACAGCTACAGAGAGGAGCTCCCTTTGAATGCAAAGAAGTCCCTTACTTGAGCTTCACTCCCTGCTGTCATCCTGGCCCTGGGTTTGCTTCTTGCCACAGCTCTGGTGAGAGCAATTTCTTCACACTGGCACAGCTGCTCTCACCAATCCAGTCTTGAACGTTGCCACGTTGTTAACACTATCCACGTCCCAGGACGTACTGACCGGGCGCTTGTCTCTGAGCAGTGTCTTCACTCACATGGAAGGATTTTACTGCCAACCATCTTGAGTGTCTCCTTCTGCCACCAGCATGGGTAGATCCTAGAATAATACAAAAATACCTAGGGTTGTGTCTTTTAACTCCAGAAAGAGACACTGTTTGGGGAAGAGAGAGTGGGTAACAGGATTTTGTTAATCAGGAGAGATGGTTGCTTGTCATGAACCTGAAGTTCTCAGGCTGATCCTTGCTTGCCACTCAGTTTGGTTACGTCTTCTATTCTGCCCAGTGCCTGGGCAGAATAGTGACCGTGCTTACACTAGCGGAGGTGTTCCTTCTGCTGTTGCTCCAGCGGTGGTTTCAGAGGATGTTTCATGCCTTCGGGAGAAGTGCTGATTCACACAGTCAGCTAGAGCTGTTTCTTTACAGGAAACTGCCAACTGGCTGCCACTGACATCAGGAGGAAAGCAAGAGCATTTTGATTGAGTAAAGGAGAAACATCCACAGAGTTAAAATTGGAGCTTTTTTTTTTTTTTTAATTAAAAAAAAAAAAAAAAGGAGGAAATACTCTTTCAGAGCAACAATAACAAAACCAACAACAAAACCCAGGGTAGAAGAGAGAGCCAAGTTTGCACTTCATATTTTTAAGCACTGCTGATTTGGAAGCCAACCATGAATGCCAATAGTTGCTTATGCACTGTACATGCTGTACTCCAAAAGTGGATCCGCTCCGGCAGGCCAACCAGAAGGGGAGGCATGGAATTTTCCTTTGCAACAGAAAAGGTCTCATTGCTCGCAAGCATTCTGCTCGCAAGTTAACTCCTCTGTTTCTTCTTTCCTGTGTAAGGCTGACCCTGTGTCTGAGCAGCCCTGTAGCACCTCTGGCATTGAAGGGTCTTGAGTTAATCTCTGATGTTTAGTCACTGCTGTTGGAGCCTGTTTCTTATTTAATTTTCCTTTTCGCAGTTAGTACTGCCAGGGCTTCTCACCTTTGCTGGGGACTTTTGTGTTGTTTTTTTTCTTGTCTGCTGTTGCTGCTGTTTCATGGTGATAAACAAACTGAAGGTGAACATGAGCTGCTCCATGGCCTGATCTGAAGCCCAGGGGCTCTGTCTCTGGGGAGCTCGTAGGTGACTGCAAAGAATTTATCTTGGGAAGCTGTGCACAAGTTCTGTAGCTGAAAGAAAACATCATCCACATTGAAGGCTCCAAAGCGAGTTACGCTATTCTAAGAAAATAACAGCATCATCACTGCTACGTTTGTGGACGCAGAAGATGAGGGCTCTGTGCCGAGAGCAGCCAGAGAACAGCAAGAACCTTCACATCTAGGAAACAGGATCCTTCTGTCAATTGAGTTTGGTTATCGTGGCTCTTTGGAGCAAACTCCTGGCTGTGAGGAGAAAAACCGAGATAGAAAACACAGCCATGGCCCTCTTCACCATCCCAAAACAGGGGAGAGACACCCCAACTAAACCGCTGTGCTTGGGGAACAGACACTGTAAAGGAGCTTCTGGAAATAATCCAAGCCAGATCTCAGTGGGAAGAGGTGGATGCTCAGAAACAGAAAAAAGAACCATCAGCAGACGTTTGCCTACAAAATGGGGTGACCCTGAGTACTGACTATTGCGTAATTTGGCAGTGTGGATATGATTACCGGCAGGCTGTATGATTTCCTTTCTCTGTTTTATTTATTACTCATCTTTGTTGTGGGAAATCTCTCTCTAAATACTGTTTTATATCAAAGGGAGGTCTGTGCCACCTCCTCCCTTGTCTCCCCTGTTTCTTTGCGTACTTCCACATACGTACATGTGGTGACTAAAGAGTTTTGTAGCATGCGAGTGTTCAGCCACAGGTACTTTGGCATCCTAGAAAGAAACGGTGCTTTGTGGAGGAGTGCCGCTGCTATAGATCATGGCATGTGCGCTCTTGTGTGCCATCCTGGGCCCCAGGCCCTAAAAAGGAAGGAAACCAAAGGCTATCACCCTCTGAAACTACAGCTAACTATTATGCCTGTGAAGGTAACGCTCATTCTCCTCGTGTATTTAAGGGCCAGGACACCCACACGTCTGGCACGTTGCCACTTACACTTAGGTAAGGCAATGTCACATGCACAGCAGGCCCTTCGGATCCTCCATCTGTTCTAAGTCACGCAGATTCAACTTACGTGTCCCTCAAAAGCCAACTTCTCCAGCACCATCCAGTCCGTAGCTAGCACAGAGGCGAGGATGCCCCCGTGAACAGACTCTTCAAGGCTTGAGCTGTGAGAACGGTGGAGTGAGGCAGCCTTTCGTGCATTGGGGCTCAGTTCACGGCCAGCCCACAGCTGGGTTTGGGGCTACAGTTTAGTCTCTTGAGCCTGCACAGCGCATGTGTGGAGGGTGGATGTGCCATTTAGTAAGTGACGTGTTCAGCTGCTGCATTTGCCCCGTGCCTCAGCCCGCTGCTGGTTTAGGCAGCCTGGCAGAGCGGTCTGTGTTTCTCATCTAGTTTATGTATGTGCTCTTCAAGTGTTTGTTACGTTCCAAGTGCTTGTAACAAATACATACCAGTGACAATCGCTTTCCCACTGGGACTAAGTTACACGTAAGTGGGGGTAAGGCTTAATATACAGAACAATAGAAAAAAATAGACATGGTGTTCTCAGCAAAAATACCATTTTCTCTGTGTTGTAATAGGGGTCTTTTTTAACTGCCAGAACAGGGAATGTTGCTTAGAGATAAAATTTGATGCATCATTGCTATCGTTCCAAGGAAAAACAACGGCTTGGAGTACACCGAGAGCAACCTCTCTTCTCTTTTGCCGTTCTTGCACGTGGACTCCAAGCCACTACGTTCAGCGCTCAGCTGCTTTTATAGTGTTGCCATAATACGTCCCGTCTATGCTGTGTGATCCTAGCGTGCTGCTGGGCAGAGCCGCTGTAGCAGAAATAGATGAGGGAGGTGAATTACTATTACTTTGGGGATCCAGGGTGAATTCTGATTGTATTGGTGTAGATGTAGAGTCGCTTAACCTCACCCCGGATTTAAAAACGATGCCCCTGTAGCTGCGTTTTCTAACTTCTGTGAAATTCTGGTCTGAATCTTGACAGTGGTTAGTGTAGTTGCTTCCATTTATATCTCCAGTATTTCTTTCGGATTTCTATTGTCTTCCCTTTTTCTTCACTTTCTGTGCAGCTGTCATCGTAGCGCTTGGGCTCCAGTTAGGAGGGCGAGGCAGATGTCTGCCGGCAGAGGCTCTGCCAGCGTCGCTCCACCGACAGCTGTGGGAGCGGCGCTGTGATAGCAGCGTGACCACCAACGTCAACGGAGAGTGACCACATCACATCTGCAGAGCTTTGCAGCTTCCACTGCCTGCCGGCCTGTGGGCTCCAAGCACTTCTGCGCTCGAGTCTCTCTGCTGGCAGCGCTTCATGCTGCTTAGTTCTCTAGTATATTAGCTCCGGCTAGGTCTGCTTTGGCCGCTTTGTTTTGTTTGTTGTTTGTTTTTAAAATCGGAATTATTGCAATGTATTCTAATCCCCGGGGTGAGAAGGGCTTTTAAACACGCCTCTTCCTGAGCTGACCTCCCGGCCCAGCTGTGTCTGAAAATCGAACTGAAAGTGCCAAAATGTTGCTGCGAACCGCAGTGTTCGGCTCTGCAGTGTGGAAACCAGCACGGCAGCGTAAAGAACTACCTCAGCAGTTACTAAAAGGAGGGACAATTCAAAGCTAGTGATTACCAACAGCTTACAAAAAGTTCCCTGAGAGCAGTACTTCGCTTATTAGCCTGTGTTGGTGTTGTGTTTAAGGCTTGTTTATGCATCATTTAAAAGGTACCAAGAATAATATTTATAGGAGAAAAGAAACACGGTTCAAAAAGGATACGCTGGCTGTGGGAGCAACCGTGTAAGCTCAGTGATATTTCCATGCTCCTTTTATATACCAGGCTCTGCGTAGGGATTTTGTCCATGCTAAAATATTTTGTCAAGTGAAGTCTAAGTCGGTAACAAAGCTCCCTCACACATCAGCAAGCCGTGCCTTTGCTTGCACAGCCCATACAGATGCCTCCAGAGCCTTCTTGTGCTGTTTGATAGGAAAGTGAGGTACTACCAGGGGCTTCCTCCTTCCCATAGCTACAGAGCACTGCAAAGTCTTTATTCGGTCACTCTGACTTCTCAGCAAGCAGGACTGCCAGCAGCGATGGCACTACAGTCCCTTATGCAGTAGTGAATGTGGTGTCCGTAGTTCTGTCAACCTGGAACGTCACCGTGCTCCCGAGCTGTTCAATTGAGCAGAAGGGATGTCCCAATCCCTCTGCACAGCTGATAGTCGTGATAACCTTTATCAGCCACCAGACAGACTCTGCTCTAAGTTACCCTGTGCAGATAGGAAGCAAACCCGTTGTTTCCTTGGAGATATTCCTTACACAGTTCACTACCAAGGTTCTGAATGATTAAAACCACTCATTGCTCTGAGTAAGACCGTCCCCACTTCATGTGGAAGATGACACAGGCGCCTCTAAACCCAAGCACAGGTTACAAATTACTGGGTGAGCCTTGACGATGCAATAACGCTTGTAATCGACTACACTGGAATTTGGCAGACAGTACGGGGTTAACCGCGCACACCATTTTTACAGCAAATGCTGCCATACCATGATTTATCTGAAGCGTTCAGCCCCTTCCTCTCCCCACACCCAGAAGGTAGTTTCTCCAGCTGTAGAGCCTCCTCGCTTTTCTGGGCTGGCGGCTCTGTCTGCCTCAGTGGAGAAGGCTCTGCCTGAGGAGTGTCGCCGCTGCCTCTTGCTGCAGTGTTTTCCTATTGGAGGTCACGGGAAGCTGGAACTTGTGGAACGTGTAATATCTGATACCAGACTTTGGTCCTGTTTGAGGAAATCATCGTTGTGCGAAGAAGCTCATTAACGTACGCTCGAGCTTTGCAGCAGGCAGTGAAAAATCTGCACGTTGTTGAAGTCAAGAATCTGCAAGTGTAGCTGGGTACGGCCCCAGGTGCGAGCTGAGGCAAGAAGGCGTTTCCTCAGGCTGGTGAAGATAGATTATGTCTCTTTGTGGAATATACAGGACGAGAGTTTCCTTTCCCAAAAAAGAGACACATTAAAGAATAATATTTGGGACATGGATTTTTTTATATATATTTATAGGAGAAAGTCTGATCTCAGTTGCCCTCAGAAAAGAAAAAAAAGATTCATTTGTAGTACAAGCAACGAGGCAAGCAAAATGTACTTAACTGAAAGAGGAAATAATTTTCATCAGCTTCAAATTCTTTTTGCTTCAAATGCTTATTCAGCTCAAATGTTTGTACGAAAAGATGCTCTGGTGAAAAATTGAACCCTGTGATTAATGGCCAAAACCTGCCTGTCCCCACCCATTCGTCTAAGGCATCCAAGAAGCCTTTCAAAACCAGAGAAGATTTATTTGAGATCCTGAAGTACACCACTAAGGGGTTTTTAAAATACAGACACTTGTAGAGCTTTTATTTCATAACAAAATGAAAAGCAGCTCAAATACGTGTTTCCTCTTTTTCCGCTTACCCATCAACAAATCCTATTCTGTTATTAAAGACCTGCTTGGATCTCCCCACTTCGCCACCACTGAGATTTTCAGTGTTATCTGAACTTTCCTCTTGGGTCCTTTTCAGTTCCCAGACATTCCAGTTAGAGGAACACTTTGGACCTCAGCGTGCAGAGGCAGAGGACGGCTGCGAGGTTTTCGGAAGCAGCCGCTCTCGATTCCTGTGCTCTGTATGTTTGTTACGCATCCTATAAACAGCCGATGCCGAGTACCCAGGAAAAGAACTTGGCCTTGTCTAAATGCAGGACTCGCCTGTCTGTGAGAGCTTTTATTCAGAAAAAGGTTGCCCTGTTTCTAAATAACGCACTTTTATAATCTGTGTTGCTTCACAGTTGAGCACTGTTGTTCTAAAATTATAGCACTCGTGAAGACCTGAACTAGCGTAGCTCTAAGCATCACACATGAGCCATTTGGTTATTTTGGTGCCACTTACCCATATAGGCAGATCCTTATATTCATGTAAAATCCGTTATTTCAGCTCATTTTGGATCTCTCCATTTCCCTGCTGCCCAATTTTCCCACTCAGATGATGGGCTTTTTTTACAAGAGCGGAGCTGATTGGTGCAAACCCAAGGCCGGTTGAATGCTAGTCCTGTGCACGCTCCAAATCTATTCCTAATCAAACCCGAGTTAGGGTACAGCCTCGCTAGGCGTATGCTAGCTCATCCTGAAAATAAAGTACCCAGTATTTCAAAACCCAAGGAAAATAGCACTGATGAAACTAGAAGCACGCTGGTTTTCTATGGGGCTTCCAGCCTTACACAATCACCCTGTCCGGGTTGAAAATGCCCCTTTTTTACATAATGCAGTCCCAGACCAGCTATGAATAGGATGGGAGGCCGTTGCAGAAGGTGATATACGCGTGTCACTGAAGCTTAGGAAGGAGCATCAAAATAATAATAAAAGAAGTTAAATCACATGACTAAGTCAACATTCCAGGTGCTAAGCAGGACAACGTAGCATTTTCCTCAAGCCATTTTCTTATCTAGTCACTGAATTAAAAAAACAAACCAACTGCTCTGCCTCCCAGGAATAATCTATCAACAAATGCGTAGCTTTAAAAGGCGAATTGTATTGAAGTGAAACAAAGGAAATCAGGTGTAGCCGCTAGACATTGATGGTCCCATATTGTGCACGTCGTGGATCTCTAGGAACACTTCGGTGTTTGAATGCCGAATACAGGCATCCGAAGTCTTCACTTTGCCCCCAGGTTCTCGGAGGTGATATTTACTGAGTGGCTCAATGAGTGAACCTGTAAAGGTTGATGCCTGAGCCTTGTACTTCGCAAGGAAAATATTCCATCCCCAAATCCAGAAAACACCTTGAGTGTAGATGGGTTGGATTGGGCTGTGTAGGAAACGTGGCTGGGGATCTCTCATCGCTCTTCCTGCCCTTTTCCCCATCAGCTAGAGCTCAGCTGAGAGCTGGAAGACAGTATTTCTCTTTTTTTTTCATGCTTTTTTGACAGTATCTCCCACCTTTTGAGATCATTTTGACTTGAGCCATCTCTTGCTTTCCAGACCAAAGACATTCAACATCCATTCTTTCTGTGCTTCACCAGTCTGCACAGAGGAGCAAAATATTTGTTAGAACAGAGAGAGCGCAGGGAAAGAAGCGAAGGAATAGAAAAACTCTTGTGATAATATAGCTCCGTGGGTAGCTCTCTCACCTAAGTAAAGGGAGGACTGGATCCCAGTCCCTGCGCTCATGATTACTTAATACGGGAGACTTAAAATTTCATTGACGCAGGCACTGAGGCCTCTTCTCTTGTAGCTGAGTGCCTCCAATGCTACGCACTAAAGTATTGCTCCCTCTTTTGCCTAATGAATATTTAACTACTCTCGGTGAAGTAAAGCAGCTTTAACAAGAGGAATTACGGCCCTTTTTCTGCCCTCAAACTAACCACTGAGCTATTGGATAAAGAGGAGCTTCTGGCTATGCCCCTCTCTGAAAAGCGTGAGCCCAGCCGTGCATTCAAGGTAGTGAACACCGAGAGAAAAGAAGTTTCTTGCTGCAGCCTTCAGAGAGCTTAGTCTCTGGTTTTTTTGTCTTCATTGGTTTCCTGCTCAGAGTGCTCTGGGTCTTTGAGGTCTGTATTTTGGGCATCTAACCTCAGAGTTAGATGCTAGAAGGTGCCGGTGGTTCATCTTATTCTCTCAGCTGAGTTCAGGTTGATCCTGCTGCGGCAATGGGGGGGATTGGACTAGACGATCTTTCTAGGTCCCTTCCAATCCTTAACATTCTGTGACTATGTGTGTCCCTCAGGGATCTAGCTCATAGTATCACACTCCTTATCTAAGGGCCAGATACATTTGGAGTGGGCAGTGCTAAAAGGGAAAGTACAACTGTCAAGAAACAGAGCCACGGGGCCGGTTACTTAGGTTAATATTCTTGTGTCTGCCCCTCTGTGCCCAAACATCCACAGGACCTTCTCAGCAAGGCGGTTATTTTGCTGAGAGGTGTTTGCAAGAGGCAAGGTGACTCGTGCAGACACGCTCCTATTGCCTTCCAGCCTGTCCAATGCTTTTCAGTCTCCTCTAGTCCCCAACTGATAGTCCTTGGAGACCTGTGTCCAGCTTGCAGACATCCTGAAAAGCTCCAAGCTCGTGTGGGTCTGTGGCACATCCAGCACTGGAATCAGAGAGCTTGTGGTTGGCCCTTTGCAACCACGACAGCGAGAGGCTGCTCAGAGGGCTGGAGGCAAGGGGAGTGGGCTCAGAAAGAGACACACCATGAGATTGCCTGTGCCTTAGGGAGAGATGGATTGCTGGCGTTTTGAAACCAGACGCTATCTCCTTAAAGGGAGGAACCATGCTGGGGGAAAAGGCATCAGACCTGAGTGTTCCTCAGGAACACTAAAAATGTCTGTGCTTGAGCCACAACACTCATCTCAGGGACCAGAAAGCAGCTCAAAGGCAGCTTGTCGAAAGAAGGCACTTTACTTGGAGGATACCCACGATTTCTCAGTGTTCTCAGATGTGTCCTTGACACAGCTCTTTGATAACTGGCTGAGCTCCAGGTGTGATGTTTTGGCAAGGAATATATCTTATGGGACCGAACTGGTGTGGAGAAACTGCAGAGGATCAGAACGCTGACTTTGGCTGACAGAGTGGGCCTAGGGCCCATGACCTGTGGGCTGCGGGCAGCGCAGCCTCCCAGCCACCCAACTGTGCCGTAATAGCTGTGTTAAATATGTTCTATCCAGTTTCAGAGCCTAGCCTGTTGCCATACCATCCAATTTCCATAATTATTTCTCCGTTAAGCTCTGTTTGAAAAGCTGTTGACTTGTTTTATTTCTGTTCAGATGACTCAGTCCTGCTGATACGAACGGTACCAGCCGCAGGCACTGAAGGTGATTCCTGCAGACCTGATCCTATAGCGAGATTTATTTATCCATTGGCTCAAAGGTCGGTTTGTAACACGTTCTGAGAAGTGATGTTTCCCAGGTCTGGATGGACTGGTAGGACCTTAGCATAACTGGAATATATTCCATTGTACTCTTACTCTGTCTTTACTCTCTACCTTCACTTTGGAATGGTCTTCGTTAGGGCACTTATAAAATTGTCAAAATGGAGAGTCTGGGGGTTTGAAATGTGGTTGTGACGATGCTGTGCATAGTGCAGGGGAGTTGCAGTTGAAGAACTGGATTTCACTCCATGCTTTAGGATTCAGTCTCTGCCTCTTTCACGTTGCCCTGATCCGCAAGTAACTCTCTTCCATGCTGTGACTTCCTCCTCTGTTACAAGGGAAATAATGATAGAGAGGAGGAAAGAAAGACCATCCAACTAACCTTCTTCAGAATAAGGGTTGCCTTCACTGTGTGCTTACACAATTCATTGCCCCATGGGACTCCGATCACTCTGGTAGCATGGAAGTAACAATCGTAAGGTGTAGACTTAATATTTTCTACCGGCAGCATGATTCACTGTAAGACCTAAAATCTCGCTGTTTATTCTATACTACTTGGATAAAGAGCTCTATAATCAGAGAGCAGCCAACTTTTCACGACACTTAATTTGTAAGGCTACAAATACTCGGCAACCATTGAGGAATAGATTTGCATTAGTTATCAATATGCGGCACTAATGATAACAATAGTGGAGCAATACCTCACATTCCCGGAGCATCTCTCATCCCAAAGTGACCAAAGTTCCTCAGTGACACACAAAACACGCAGGGATGTGGCCATCCATACACTGAGGGGAAAAAAGAGAGATTTCTGCCAAGAGCATGTTCTGAAAGGAAGGAGTAAGCAGAAGGAAGGTGTGAAATCACAGAGCAGAAGCTCCCTCCATTTCTGGAGGTATTTTGTGGTACTACCAGAAGAGCTTTGGTGAGCTGCTCCAGTTGAATGAGCATTAGGAAAAGCTCCATAAATTCCCAGGGAAAGCTTTGTGATGCTATAAATATGAAATCGCATCTCCCAGTGGATGCAATAACTAGATAGTGCTGTTGTGTCCCGTACCTCAAAGCATGAGCTGAAACAGTTAAGGGTACGCAGTGAAGAGTGTCTACAAAGGAGAAGAGTGGCAGAAAAAGCCCAGCACGATAAATATGCGCAAACATGAGGCCTGCCATGTAAGGTATCTCATGTATGTAATTTGCAAAGAGCACGGCAGAAAAATTGCTGAGAAGTCTCAGGAGATGTAACAACGTTAAGAGGGATCTGTCTGAACTAAACAGGAACATTGAACCGCTATCGGTGTAGCCGTTGTTTCTAAACTCGCTGAAAATGTTGGTTGGCAAGAGCAGAGCTGTGCTTCCCTTCTGAGCTCCTTACGCCACTGGGAGAAACTGGCCTGGACATTCTTCTAAAGTTGCAAATATTTATGCTTACCAGAACTTTTTGTATGTTCAAAATGTAACCTTATTAGCTGACCTAATATGTTTCCTGCACACTTGTTGAGTATTCCCAAGTGAGATCCAATCACCTCTGACATTTAGGGTACAGTTCTTATCCCCTCTGGCAGAGTTCTCTTGACAAGAGCCCAGCCTACAAATCACAGGGAGCGATCCTCTGCTCTTCTCAGAGCTGGCAAGACCTCAGCTGGACTACAGTGCCCAGCTCTGGCCATTGCTCTTCGAGAAAGGAGTGGACTACTCAAGGCAGTCTGGGGATCAGCAGTGAAGATAACCGCGAACCAGAAAAGCCACGTTCAGTGAGGCAAGACTCAAAGGACAGTTGTTGTGTAGCCTAGAGGAGAGCAGACTTTTAGAGAGAAGGGTGTACGTTGTTCTCCCAGTCCGTGGAGACAGGAGTTCTTGTGTGACAAGAAGTAACAGCCTTAAATTGCCAGAAGAAAGAAGCAGGTTGGCTGAAGGTCCTGCTGCTCTGGAGGAGGTTTGCCTGGGGAGCCGGTGGAGTCGCCCTCTCTGGAGGCTTTAACGCGGGTTAGACAATCTATTGAAACCACAGAAATGTGTCGCTGGTGATGGCTGGCACTTGCTGACCACACAGCATGCTTCCCAGCCCCTTATTCGCGTGGCTCTCTGGTGGCTTGATGGTTTCAGTCGCCTGTTTAAAGTTGTTGAATGAGTTTTCTTCAAGCCCTGAAATAACTGATGTTTGGACAGAGGCCAACTGTGGAAAGTATCTAGGACAAGGTAACACCTTTTTTTGTGAGAGATGTTAGGTAGATAAAGTGGCTGTGGGCTCTAAAGTGCGACATCATTAGTACAAACACCTTAAATAGATGGATAAGACTGCACCGCAGAAATACGCCGAACATTAGTATCGTTGGATTTCCTCCGTAGAAATGTATGATGTCACCTCCACGCATGATGAGCATCTCTGGAGTGCAGCAAAGCTGCTGGAGCAGCTCTTTGAAGTTGTAGCATGACAGGCTTTTGGCAACTGCTTGGAACAAAGCTGCTCTGATGCTTGTTTGATTAAGCAAATCTGCTGCGGTAGATGGCTGAAGCCAAGCTGTTTCTGCAGCTGTTTGAGCCAGAGCTAGTCCTGCAGGTTTTGGAGAAAGAAGGCATTTGGAAAGAGAGGAAGGGAGAAAGAAAAAGGAGGGAAGGGAGAAAGAAGAGGGTTTGGAACAGTTTAACTACGTGTAGCATTAAAAACAGAAGTATGTTTGTTTTCCAAGAGCTGTGTAAAACAAAACTGTAATGCCATCTTGGGGTTTCGGTGATACTGACGATTAGAATATGCAGGATTCCAGGGGCTCTGTCTGCTTCTGGAGAACGTACTGAACGAGAAGCTTTAAGAACATCATTAAAGCTGCAAAGTCAAGAAACCCAAAGGTAGGAACAGCCAGAAGTCAGGTTGTATGCAAACTCCGCTCATCTCCCCCATGCAAATGCCTTTAGTTACGTATCCTCACAGGGGTTTTTCCTCGAGGTCCAAGCCTCAGCCAGCACTCAGGGGTGCCAGGCAGTCTGCAAATGATATGTGATATTCTGTGCTCTTGCCCTTGTTCAGTATGAGTCCCTCTGCCTTGTTTATTTTGCAGTATTAAAATCTTATCTGACAACAGAATGATTAATCTCCTCTTGCTCTTTTCAGTGGCTCTCGGCGCTGCGCTGAGTGCCTCACTCAGGAATACGTTCTCCTTCATGATACACCTCCAGCAGTTAAAGTGGTACTGCTACTTCTCCTTTATGTAGAGATAAGGTTAAAACTGTCCCGTAGTTGGGGATGCTCGGGTCAAGGTGTGGGATCCTGAGCCTCAGTACAGCAACTGATTGTTTCAAGTTGTAACTCCCACTGATTTAAGTGTGCAACACTTCTGTGAGCCAGACCGTGGGGACTCCGGGGAGGCACCCAGAAAACAGGCACTATATATGAAAAGCTTCTAGTGTAGATGACTTGCTAAGAATTACACAGGGGTATTTGGAGAGGAGAAGGTGTAGAGTGCCGTGGTAAAAGAAAATAAACAGATAAAAAATCATGCAATTAAGAAATGCATCCACCTCAATGGAAGATGAGCCAATAAACAGTCTCCGTGGTTGTGTAGCTGCAGTTTTTCCATTCCCTAACTTCTGGGCGCTTGGTTTGGAGTCTTAAAAGTGTGGACAAGTTCCTCTTTTTTTGATCCAAACTAGAAAAAAAAAAGTCTCCCACGTGTTCCAGCTGTCGTGCCTAAATGTGCGTGTTTTATCAATAGGTTAGGAAAATGTAGATGCCCCACGTAGTCTCTTGACATTTAAGCTAACAGAATAGCTAGGAATAATATTTTCTGTCCTCTCTGTGGACCACAGAAAAATGATAGAACATTTTGATGGACAGTTTCCAACCTGTTTTCTGACAATGGCTGGATTGTTGAAGTCAAAGTTCTTGGGCTTCACTGCAAGATCCAGACTGACTGCACATCCACAGGACACAGATGTTTGAATCGATTCCTGCAAAGCATAACCACTTCTGGCTCTACCAGTCACTGCCTCGGTCTGATTTTCTCCTTAATCTCAGTCCTCCTTCCAGCTCCATTTTCATTTCTCAGCAAATTTCGGTTCCTTCCACTAGTTCCTTTCCCTTCTAGCCTTTAATCTGTTCTGTCTCTCCTGGTCCCTTTTCCTTCTCCATCACAGATTTCTCTGTGGACTGATGTCCAGCACCGGTTTGTCACCCGGCCTGAGCGGGTCCTTCAGTCTTTCTCACAGATGCCAACATTTCAGCAACTCTTCTTAATTTTTTTTTCCTTTCCTCCTGGCCCTGAATCTCTTCACCTCCTTTTCCACGTGCGGTTTACTGCCTCCATCACCACAACCATCCCAGTTCCCCCTTCTTCCACTCCGTCTCTGTGTTCTGGTCTCCTGGACCCATCCTGCTCCTCATCTCCAGGCAGATCAGCTTTTTGCAAGCTCTGCTTTTAAATAGTGCAGCTTCCTCCTTCTCGCTTCCTGTTTGGAGTAGGTGGGAGAAGCAGAGCTTCTGAGCTCCGCCTTGGCCGGCAGCCCGCTATGACGCAGGGCTGTAGTTGCAAGGAAAATCCTGCTCAGCCTCGGTCTGGAACATGTTCTATAATTACAGAATCTTTGAGAAATGCAACTGCTGACACCTGAGACTTCTGTACTGAGCATGTGCGAGCTGCCTTTTTTATTTTCTGAAGGACTAGAACTTGGCCAAATTTAACAAATCCTATGAAGAGCTGGAGCAAGGTACATCCTTCAAATAAACTCAAGCCTCCGCCAAGTTTTAAGCCCATTCGACAAGTCATGATGGCCCTAAAAAAATTCAGCAGAACTCTTGGGGTTTTTTTACAAAGAAGATGACGTGTTTTCCCTTAGCCTTGATCTCAGAAATGGCTGAGTTATTTGTTTCCAAAAAAACCAAATTCAGCCTGAGGCAGATGCTCAGTGTGGAAAATTTCAGTGCAAATAATTAAACTTTGGCAAAGTTACAAATAACTGAAAACAGAGGCTCATAATGGGAAGTGTTGGACAACCTTGCGAGGCATGTGTGCATCCAGGCCTGCCTGGAATATAATGTCCATTAACATTTGGAGCAAAAATCCTTTTCCTGGCCATCGGAGGCAAACTCACAGCTTCGCTGTTGTTGCGGCGTCAAGCTTCATACCAAAGCTGTTGTGGGAGGGTGCATCGAAGCTGCTTGGAAAGCTTTGTTTTCATTAAAGGACATTATTGTATTTACGATACAGGAGTTGCGATTAATGCCAGACGGATAACTCCAGCCGTTCAGAGAGCCTGAATCGGGTCTCACAACACCCAGAAAGTGATTCAAAATTCGTGAGATTGAAAGAGGGTTGGGGGAACGCGGTGGCTTCTCTTCCAGTTGCTGAGCTTTGGAGCTGGTGCTACAATAGAATCACATCCATTTCTGTGACTGCGAAGGCAATTCGCTTCGCTTACACATTCTCTATCCTATGTTATGAAGTTAAACCAGAAGGAGAGGCTTTAAGGCAAACACCAAACACACTGCCAGTTGTCACGACTTTGGGCTCAGAGCCCTGTGCCTTTTCCATTGTATTTATCGCGGCTGAAGAGCGAGGCTGCTGAGCGCTCAGCTAAGCACAGCCTGTGCTTGTCAATGTGCAGCAAGTCTCTTGTTTACTTGAGCCCCTTTTTCCATCGACTTATGAGCTGGGTTTGAGTTCCGTATTTTCCCTACTGCTTTAAAAAATGTTAATACCATTACACTTAGTGTTGAAAACGAAGGGAGCTGTTGAAGGGTAAGCACAGGACAAACCCAAAGCGGCACCTGAGCTCTTGTCCTTTGGCAGTAGCAGTATACGAGCTGCTGGTACCACAAAAAGATCCAAACCCTGAGCAGGCTGGAAAAGACCCAGGAGCTACTGATACATTTCACAGAGGTCAAAGAGCCTATTACTGTAGGCTTAAAAAAACCCAAGAGAGATAGCGGTTTTGGACTGGATTAATTTGAGGGGTTTTGTTTTTTTTACGAGGGCTTTTTCGAAGTAGCAGCTGTGTGGAAGGTTGGCTGGGCTCTCAAGGCAAGGTTTAGGAAATCCACCCAGACACACCTGAATCACCAAGTATCAAACATTGTACGGGAACAGCATCAAATCTACGGAGCATCTACATACCAAGAGAGGTGGACTTCCTCCCTCCCTTCGGCTGCATTGTTGCATCATCTTGGCTCCAATACAAAGTGGAAACAACTTCGCTGTGGCCTGTTCATCATGGCAGTTACTGCTCTGTGTGACCAGGAGTTTTTTGGTGTATGTAATTTGTTTATGGCTATCCAGTTAATCAGGTTTAGTTTTGCCATTCTGTAAATTAACTTAGATTCTTAAGGAAAGCCTTGCAAACGGTGTGCTATCTGAGGTTGGGTGATTCAGTTAAATATGCTTTAAAACATCTCAAGATGCCGAAGCGATGGGTCTCATCCAGAGCTCTGCTCTTGGGTTATTTGGTGTCATAGCAGCGTCATGCTGCTTTTTTGTGTTTTGGTTGGGGGTTTTTTTT
>WEIS01114845.1:0-12385 GCA_013389965.1 Todus mexicanus | reverse complement strand
AGTAAAAAAAAAAAAAGAGGTTAGAATTCCCCTGTTGTGAGAATCTTCAGGGTTTGCTTTGATCAGCTCTGATGCTGAATGTGAAGGGGATGCTGTCAGCAGAACCCTGCACTGGGCTGGCCGCGCGCTGCGAGATCCGCAAGACATTCCGATAGAAATTAATTCTCTGTTTAAACTGAACTTTCCACCCTGGGCACTGCCTGCAGCGTGGTCTTTGTTGTGAGCTATTCTGACATCCAGCCACACGGAGAAGCCCAGGCGTGGTTCTCGGGTTGGCTGCAGCCCTGCTTCAGTGGAGTTCAGATCAGGAGGTCTGGAACACTGAAAGCCTGGATCCCAGCATGCAATTAAATTATTGCTGTTCACGAGCATCACTCACAGCTAAACTGTTTGCCTAGTGACAGAAAGGCTGATTGTCTGACTTCCTGAATTATATTCAAATAGCACGGTCCCGTTTCTTGAGGGACCCACTGGTGCTCTCGCAAGCTCTTTAGGGCTTTGGCTAAGCTTAATAAAAGACGATGGATTTGAACTGGCATCTTACGCAGCGAGGCTGGTGTCGTAGATGCCAAATTAAAGCTCAACCCTTCTCCTGTGCAAGACTCATATAAAACTTAGGTGAAAACAAGCATTCTGTAGGAAATAGGAAGGACTAGAGAGTTGTTTTGCAGGAATAAAATTTTCTCCCTGCATTTCTAATATGTTTTACGAGGTTCATCAGAAGGATGAAATCTACACAAGTCCCACGTTTCTTCCAGGAGTTCAAACAGGCCCGAGCCCGTCTTCCTCGCAGTCAGTACAGAGCCTTTCTCAGCTTACTTTCCTGAAACAATATCCCAATTAGAAATGTGTCTGTGCTGCAGGGAAGTATTCCCATCGTGGAGCACCCTACCGAGTGTCTCGCTGCCTGCTCAGAGTAATGAAGAAAACACAGGGAAAGGGCAATTTGAAATGTATAATTTTGAATATCTTGGTGAAGCTGCTCTTAAAGCTGGAATAGGGGAAGCTAGAGGGAAATTGCTCCGTGAGTCAGTAAATAAGATTAATTAATAAAATATCTGATGGAAAATTCTGCATTGCAATTGCATTTGCGAAAGCTCTTAAATGTCTACGCTCTGTTATTAAATATTGGAGGAGAGAACTGGGGAATAGATCTTACTTTGTCCTCTAGATTCTCATTTTGAGGGCGTGGAGGTCAGATCCCGTTGGGTTCCTAAATAAATCTGGGCTCTTGACAAGCAGGCACGAGAAGCCACGCTGAGGGCTTGGGGGCAACATCCATAGCAAAATCCTTCTGAAGGAGCCTTAGGTTTCTTCAAGCATTACTTCACTTAATCACAACTATCTCTTTGAGCGTTGTAATCAGCTGCTAATCCTCATCTCTTCTTTCCCATTGGATAATTAAATCAAGATTATTATTTTTAGGTGTTCCCTCAAAACCCGTTAAGAACGGGTAAGAACATCTGTGAAATGTTAGAAACGGGGACTTTTTCTTTCGGGAACTGTTCTGTCCTTGATTTGACATTACTGTGACAGGCTGTTTCTGAAAGATCTTCTTTCCTTGTGATGTACAATGGGCCAGTTTCGAAACTGCCTTGCTAGGGAATCTGGGGGTAACACCAGTAAAACTTATTTTGCTTGTGAGATTAATCTGCCAGTGTTTCCGTACACTGTCACTCTCCCGCTAGCATTAATGCCCACTTACTGGCAGCACCAGCCACCGACATCCAGGGTTTAAGTCTGTAAATGAAATATTTCTGTACTACTGGAGAGTAGGAGGTGCAGAGGTAAAACAACACGATGAATTAAGCAGTACAAAACCCAACTGTTTCCAGCATTAATGTGCAGTGTAGGAGACTCCCAAAGCATCTCGAGTGAAGCTCATCAGGGAAATTCTACCAAGCCTCGGCTCCTTGAATATCAGATAGATTATTTTGTGTAAGCCATCTGAAAGGTATTGTAACGTAATTAGTTGTTCAGAGTTGTAGGAAGCTGCTTGCCAATTCTTCATGGATTTCATTTGCAATTTGCCTCAGGAGCGTGGAAGCTGCTTCAAAACCTGTTTAGAGAAAATTCCACAGAGGTAAGAAAACAAACATCCGTGTAAGGCTAAGCAGCACTAGCAGGGCTGAGCTGTTCGAGCCACTGTTGTTTGGCTAAAATGCAAACAAAGCGGAATTCACGTCCACTGTGATCATCTGAAGACCACTAACATTGCACAGTCTCTAAGTGTTACGGTCTGACTGGACATTTAGTTTGTCACTGCTTTGTAATTTAGCTCTTAATAGGTTTATCTAATTAAATTCTTCTTAAGGTGCACTGAGAAAAGTTACTGAAATTCTATGTGGTTCCTTTTCTAAATGCGTGACTTATTACAAGTGTAATCGGTCGAGGGGAAATGAAGCTTTGGGAATTCTATTTATTTATACGGGGAGAACTAAAGCCTTCTGAAGTCAGCAGAAAATTTTCAATTCATCTCAATGACTTTTGCATCAGACCTGTAAGATACAAGTAGAGGCAACTTCAGACCCTTTTAATTGTACAAGACGACGTTTAACGGTTAGGAGCGCTTCTGGTCGGCATGAAACACGCTACCCAACGGCTTTGGCAAGATAGTCCGAGACAAACCTTCTTTATCCTGGCTGACCTCCTTCGCGTTATGTCCCAGTGCAAACCTTTTGTTACTTGAGAGTAAGAAGACTTTTTTCCTCTTACATTCCCAAGTCGCAAACTGAAGCTGTTGTTTTGTCCCGTGATGTAGAGCAATGCAACTGTGACAACTAGTGGGGTTGCCTTGCGCCGGCCAGAAGGACTGTCAGATCTGGTAGTGTATAAGGAGTTTGAGATAAATTTTACCTCTGGGAAATCTCCAGGCTTTCATTACGTTTCTAGAATGATTGTCCTCCCCCTTTTGCTCATTTCTAGAGGGAAAGATAACACCTCTCTTTCATTAATGAGCCTTCTTTTATCTAAATTATTTAAATACAAGGCAAGGTCCCTGATCATTCTCTTGCAATATAGGCAGTCCTATACTGAGATACTAAGGACACTTCTAAATGAGATTTAATAATATAGTAGGACATTTAGCATATATTAATTAAATATCAGCAGATGGTAAGGAGAGCCCTCGCTGAGAGTGAATAAGTAGAGAGAAATATAACTGCCATGTAATTAAGCCAAACTTGCTGAAAGAATGAAGGTGCAATTACTTTTTTTATTAACACATTACACTTGCATGCAATGCTGGGGAATTTAATTACTACCTAACTTCAATTACGTTCAGCTCTGGAGACGGTTCAAGTAACAAAGTTCTGAGTGTGAAGTAATGTAAGAAGAATGTAAGTTGTGTGTAAGACTCGGGTGGTCCAAGGCAACTCTCACTTCCTCCTCCTCAAATCGATGTAAAATTTACAAAATCGAAATTGCTGGAGTGCCAGCACCGAAGAAAGGAGCTCATGGGATCGTGGCGACAACAGGTTTTGTAGTTTTGCAAGGCCAGCTGAAGAGCGAGCTTTCTCCTGTCTCCTGCAAGCAAAGGTGCTCTCAAGCTTCTGTCTCTTGCGTGTCCTCAAAGCCCTTTCTTGGGCGTTCCACGCTACAATTTACACATAAACAGAAATGTATATAATATCGTATTAGGATTAATATTCAGCTGTTTAAAAGAATGCCGTACGGTCCTTCAGAGATCCCTAGGCTTTGTTTTTTCACCCCAGTTTAAAGCCAGCATCTCACGAGTACCTGCGTGTGTGCCTGGAGGCAGGTCGGGGTGAGTGCCAGCACACCAGGAAGAGACTTGTCGAGCATTGGTGGGTGTTGGAGGAGATGTTTGTGTCTGGTTTTCACCGGGTCATTAGGTGGGAAAGTGAACAAAGACCCCAGTTAGTGGAGATGTATCCCCCGAGACCTGAGAGGTTATGTAAAAACAAACTCAGGCCTTAATCCTGAGGATTTTGCAGGAAAAATGTCCATATTTGCACGTTACTTCCAGGAGGAACAACATTTAGTTCCAGAAGCGGCTCTGTTAACTTATGTTGGTTGAGTCCCTGTTATATTCAACCTGACATAAAATGCCAAGAAATGGACAAGAGTGACATTTAAATGCATGGAATCGACAGACCTACCTCTAGGTGTGGGTTTGCTGGATATTTTTTTTTTTTCTAAATAATAATGTAAAGATACATTTGCCATCCAATTCCGCTACCTCAAAGTACCTTGTCTGACATTTTACTGCGATGAGTGAACCTTGAACAAGGTCATGAGCTTTGAAAGATTTTTCTCCCGGGCTGGTAGAAAGCAGTTTATTCTAGATCGCCAGGAAGAGAGAAGAAAATGTAAATAAATAAAAATAACACGGTGGTAACCGTGAAAGATTTAATCTGTAAAGAACGTGAAGTGGAAGTGTCCAAAAAAATTAATAATCCAGCCCTTCAAGATCTTCCAGGCAAGGTGGACCAGCATTGGTGTATCCCGTGAACTCCTTGTCCCTGCCACCGGTATTGGAGACCTTGTTGGCAATAACGTTTCCCAACATGTTGAGGCATCTCCCCAGTGTTCCCTGGGTGTTGCTGTGGAGTTTCCTTGTTTCTTCTTGTGGAGTGATAAAAGGTTTGGGCCAGAGGCAGCATCTGCCTCTTCCCATTTGCTAGATCAGCATTTACCAGGAACCTGATGGATGACGTGTCATCTGCTGGCATGGATTGTCAGGCTGCTAAAGGTCGCGATGGATATCTGCAGGAGACTTAATGCAATAAGATAATATGGATAAAGCAGTTCCATTTCACTGGAAATTGAGGCTCTACCTGCTGAAATCCCTGTATTTGGGAGCCAACAGGGTAATGAAACAGTTGCCTCTGATACTGCTCTTTTCCTGATTCCTCCACTACTACTGCCTTTTCTCTAAGGAGGGTCATAATTACATTGAGACAACCAGCCCTAAAGTTTCCTCCCTCAGCTCCCAGGGGCGGGATGAACTCTGAGAATAAGATCCATTCGTGTTTTAGGGGCTTATTCAGATGCCCCCGGACCTGACAAAGCAGCGGTGTGCAGTGATCGCAGAATCTTACGCTGCTGCATTTCACTAGGTACTGTTATTGTCTTGGTGTTTGAGTCCTATCCTTGTCCTCTTCACACAGCTAAATTTGAGTCTTATTTTAACAAGTGTTTTTCTAGCTGGGCTTCTGCAAGTATTTAAGGAAAGCTTTGTCTCTCTTGCCTAAGAGTCACTCAGCAGGTTTACAAACTCATCAGCTGAAGTTATCAGTATCGCTGCAACTCCTTCTTTTTTAGCTCTTCCTTCCTCTCCGCCCCTCGGTGCAAGCACCGAATCACATTTTCCGAAGGGAGATAGCGGTTTGGGTCTCGCTGCTCTTCTGTGTTTGTATCACGGGTGTGAAATTGGATGTCTGTGAGTTCTGCTCCGTACCGATCAGAGTCCTTCTCTCCAGATGAGTGCACAAGGTTAGGTGACAAACCTCTGAGATGAGGACTGGCCAGGGCCTGAATTTCACAGCTCCAGATAATGATTGGAGAGAATTCGGAGTAACTGGATAGTGAAAACTACTGGCAGGCTTAAAAATTATCCCTGTATTACCTATTTCCCCCTGGGAGATTGCTATAAGACAGAGAAATGCTTCACTTTTTCTCTTAACCTTTCTTTTTCTTAAAACTTTAAATTCTGAGAAGGTAAATCTTGGAAATAACCTCCTACCCTATGAACTCAGTGGTGCAAAGCCACGGATAAGACGGCTTTGATTCTTGATTTAGGAGAGGCCAGAGGTACCTTTTACAGGTTCCCCTTCAGCCCCTGTACATGGCAGACTATCGCTTGCAGTGCTCTAATCATTTGCTCTCCGCAAGGTCACGCAAACCCCTGGGCTCCGACATGTGCGTGGCCAGCAGCGTGAATCCCATTTTAAAGCTGCTGGAGACGGTGCCCACGGAGCTGTGCAGTGGTTCTGGGCGTCTCTATTAACGTAGGCAGGACTCGGACCCGACAGATTCTGCCAGCGAAGTATTACGGTGTGGAGATCACATAAATGCTCTGGAGATAGTGCTTGAGACATCTTTGTCAACTTATCGTCGCCGTTAAGTGCAGACCAAAGCAAAGAGTTGTTGCAGCCTAATTGGCTGGATATCCCATTAATTGCGCTATTTAGTAAGCGATTATCAATGAGCACGGGAAGAGATTTTAATGTATTTATTTGCTGCACACAGCGCAGGAAACAAATCTCCTATTTAATGCACAAATATGTTGCACCTTATCTCTCGTTTCACAAGGGATTTGTTTAACTAAGACTCTGACTGATAGGAGCGGTCTCTTAAATTGAAAAATTGCAATTCATTCCCCCACAACTTTGATACAAATCTTATCAGCGCGGGGAAGTGACAAAAACATATCTCTGCTGCAAGACAGTGTAAGGATTAGCCGAGCAGCAAAGAAAAAAAAAAAAAGACTTAATTTTGTATCTCAGAAATGAAAATAATGGGTAAAAAGCTTTGTCCTTTGTTGAAAGCGTGGGTGTAGACACGGGGGTTGATGTTAGGCTCAGCTTTACCCCTGCTTATCGGCAAGGCTCCATCACCTTTTCGTTGCTCTCTGCCTTAAACTCGTGCAGCGGTTCTCGGGGTGGGAAATGTGTGAGAGAAAAGGGACTGTGGAGGAACAGCTCACCAGGAGATAAGAACAGTTGTTGTGTCGAGCCATGCCACTGTACATTGTTAATAATGGATCACTTCAGCTCAGGTCTGGAGCCAAGATTTATTGTCTTCCAATGCTCGTTAGATCTTGTCGGTGGTGTTAGAATTTGTGATGCTGCCCAAGAGTTTCTTTATTCGATGAACTGCCTGCAAGCTCAGAACCAAAATGGGCGTTGAACCTCAGAAGAGCTTCCAGTGAGTACAAGCCAACTGACGGCAGTTGGATACCGGCGTGAGATAAGAGGAAAATGGGATGATGCTCTAAAAACGCAACTGATTAACTCTTTTCAAGTGTCCCGGAGAAAAATTATTCGTTTGAAATGAAATAAGCTCCTGAATGAGAGATGGAGATGGGGTGAAATGCCCAAGTTCACACCGTGAACCTGGGACAGATTGAGGGTGTGAACCCAGCTCTTAATTTCCCAGTTCCATCAATGATAGAAGTCGGTTCTTCTGAGGAGTGCACCCAAACGTAAAGAGCTGGAAGAGAAGCCCTTTGCTGTTGATAACACACCAAGGAATTAAAAATGTAAGGAATTAACAGTGTAAGAGCCCTTGTAGAGATTACAGCACTGTGGCCTTGCCTATATATTTGGCTCCAATTAAAGGAGTTATCTAAAGCTCAGGACATGCTGCGAAGCTGCCGGTGACTGGGTGCTTCGGGTGTTTGCCTTTATATGTCTCATGCTGATGGCACCAGATCCATGAATACAAAGTGGGGAAGAGTACCTCGGATGTGAAAAGGGGCTGTAGAAATCCAACTTCCATTTGAGTTACCTTCTGTCTCGCAGCAGACACTCTCAAATGGGCAAGTATTTTATAAATAGGGAAATGAAATGTACTAAATGTATCTAGGGATGAGAGCCTATAGAGACTAACCTTGAAGGGAGCAGGAAAAAATTCACTCTGTGAAATCTTTCCTCTTAATAATTGGGTTTTTTGGTTTTTTTACAATACAATTCTTACATTACATTTCGGTTTAAACTTAATTCCAGCTAAAATGTCTTTAACACCGCCTTCTGCTGCTTTTAAAAGAAAATAGTAAAGCCCATGACTTCATTATCTAAGATGGGCTCTGGCTGCATTGAGGGAAATTTATGTGAGATCTCTATTTCCCACTTAAAATTCCACGACTGCGCTTACACTTGAGTGGGGTCATTCGCACAGAATGGAGTTGCTTCAATTCATCCAAATCTGGATCGCTTTTCCTCTCCTTTAAAGGAAGAGGAAAAAAAATAATAACTCAATCAAAGTGACACTGTATTAATGGTGGATCGTGTCAGCTAATAAATAGTCAACGCTTTACACGCCACATTTAGGTTTCTTCCTTCTATTTAAATAGCGGCACAATCTGACACTTGTGTGTGTTAAATCTTCCCTAGTAGACACTGCGAGCAATGAATTAAGTGTGAAATTCAGAATAGCGTTCGGGAGAGAAAAGGAGCTTGTCAGACTCATTTCTGTCAAGCGCCTGGGTGAGGATCGGGGCACTTTGCACGTGGGAGATGTGCTGGGTGGCAAACCACACAGGCTGGCAAATTCAAGGACCAAAATGAAAGCGAGCTTGGAATTTTTCACAAAAGACCCTTCCAGGACAAGTATTATTTTTATCTTAATTACTGCCATCTTTGTTATTTAATAACCCGTGCGAAGAAGAACATTCCCTCTTAGCTCTGTTACTCTAAAAGGTATTTAATGTTTCATTCCATCATGCAAAATTCAGGCTTTACAACTCCGAAATTCCAAAATGTTTTACAAGTGGCCCTGATCTGGCAGAGACCTGCCCATCTGTTTACTTGAATAATAATAAGCATTTATATTCCAATAGTGCCCTTTATCTTGCTTGGTCTTTACACAGAACCATCTGCTTCAAACCGACTGGCTTTCAGGCTCGGCTCGCCAAGAGCCCTGACCTTATAATCTCATCTGTGCCTTTGACCTTGCGGAGCTTCTCTGAACGCAGGATTAGGGTCTGCCACGTGCCAGGCAGCTTGCGAGAGCCACATTTCACACCGCGGATTTCTAATTGGAGGCAACGAAGATCTTCCTGAAGAGGACTTGAATTTCCGATTTATTTGGCAGAGACAAAAAGATAAAGCAAGAAATGGAATGAGAGAGTTCACCTGCTCCGTGCGTCGTCTTCTCTGAAAGTCGCTTCTTGATCAACCAAAGCAGAAGGGTAAATTCTGGCTGTTAGACTGGACTCTTTGTTCTACCAGCTGATAGTGGAAACTACCTCCCCCTTTTTATAGCCCAGATTTCCACCTTTTTTAGTCCTTAGTACCAAAGAGACACAAACCTGCTCTGTTGTGTCTTAAGGTCAAAGCAAGCAATCCACCTTATTTTCGTAAGATCACCACTTAGGGCTATAAGCCTTCCTTCTTCGAGCAGGGATTTGGAGAAGGTGACCTCCAGAGGTCCCTCCCAAAGGAAACGATTGGAAGAGTCTGTGATTCTGGTCGATCAGATGATGCTTTCAAACCCTTTGACTCTGCAGCTGTGAGATGTGGAAACCAGGGATGAATGTTTGACTTCAGTCTCTTGTATTGACCGGGTTGCAGTCGTGCCTCAAGTTAACAGCAAATTCTCTTAATTGTGTTTTTGACATATTTTCGGTGATACATTATTCTTGTGCTTCATAGCTCCTTCCAATTTTTTTTTGGGTAGCACTGTTTGCAAACCCGTAGAAAACGACGCCTGAAAAAACAGACAATGGAAGCAATATTATAAACTGCAATTGCATGTAATTGCTGCTTTGTGAGTATTCATGGGGGAAAGAAAAGGCTTCCTCGTTCTTCCAAATCGACATTCAACGTGTAAATGTTTGTAAATCCGTCTTTTTCTTTACTAAATTTTTTTTTGGTTGTTTATCCTAATCACCCCCCGGGCTGTGGTGTGTATGGGAAGCAGCAGACGCAACAGTTAGGAGCCGTTCTGAGCCGTTTCTGTGATAACACCGGGTCTTCCTGACTTGGGGTGAACCTCGGGAAAAGCTTCGAGCGTTCCACCCTTGGGGCAGTTGTTTGCTTTCGTATTTTTAAAACTATAATGAGCTATGGCCAAAACAAATCACACGAGCCACGGGTGATGCAGGTAAAGCAAGGGTAGCTGGCAACCCGTAGCGAATCATCTCCCTTCCTGCTCATCTGGAGATGCCAGAGAGCTTCCTAATGCCTCTGCCCACTGGGTGCTCCTAGTGTGCTTCTCAGGCCTCCTCTGGAATGGATTATCCTCCTCATAATTAGTTGCCCGTCTTTGCTGGGAAGACAGAAAGCTAAGGAAGGAGGGGGGAGCCCTGGAGATGATGTCTGAGCAATAAGTTCCCAGTGTTTTATTGAGAATCCAGCGTTTCTGTTAAGTAATTTCCCCAAGCAACTGGGATTTACTCCGTGTTCCTAGTTATAATTAAATGATAAATCTCGGCGTGGATGGCATCCAATATAGAGCGAGTCGGCTCTGCTGAAGCGGAGTAGGACCCAAGACACATTGAAGCAGGCGAACAATCCAGCTCGGGCAGGCTGCTCTCCTGGCAGAGGGCAGGCAGAAGGCAGGCGGCGCTGCTCGGTGGCACCAGAGCTGGTGGCAGGTACGGAGCAGCAGCCGGACTCTGCACTGGGAAAGGGCTGGAAACATCATCGTGAGTGCAAACTGTTCTTAACGGAAGAACTTGCAAGATGCACCTGTGCTGAAAGAGTGTGTTGATTGGCAAAGATAAACTACAACGCTGGTATTTTCTGTTTTACCCATTCCCCTGCCACATCGCGTGCCGGGCACTGCGCCTTTATACGATCTTGCTGTTCCAAAGTTTCCCAGAGTGGGCCCAAACGTCCCCCACAATTCAGCAGCGGGTGGTGCCTCCTGCTCTGCACATCGACGGGTTCCGCTGCGATCCAGCGTCCTGCCAGGGCTCCGTCTGCTTTAGCCTGTGGGAAAGGCTAGGCTAGACTTGAGGCTAGACTTTAGGCTAGACTGAAGCTGACCTCAGGAAGAGCGATCTCTTCCTGCCTCTGCAGTGGCGACTCCTGACTGAGATGTCCTTATGATGGCCAACGTCTCTGTAATCGCTAGTGAGAGCGCCCTGTTTCATTAAGCATTCAAAGCAATCAGGAGGTTAAATCATAGGGAACAAACACCAGGAGCTAATGGACATGCCGTATGAAACAGCAGAGGAAGTATCTCTTGTGGGCAGAGACTGGCAGGCCTAGTAATTTTGCGAATTGTATCATTAATAAAATATATTTGATTCTATCTGATGCTGACTTTGGAAGGTTCCTGTATGATTATTACATTTTTAAGCATTCAATATTTTTTTTTTTCTAAAGGCTTTTCTGGAGGCTAAATTGAGATCTAATACAAAATTCAAAGAGGTTCTGCTGAAACGCCATTAAAATTTTAACTTTGTGTTCTTTCAGGGGTTTGGAAGTTATACAGGCAGAGCTGCACAAGGCGAAAGGAATTTAACTGTAAGATTCCTGCGCTCCGGAATAGGTAGAGCGTCCACCTGACAAACACACCGGGCAGCAGCACCTCGTGGAGCAGATGCTTTGCGCAGCACACGCTGCTCTAAGAGCCAGAAATCAGCTGAAGTTTGCTAGCAAAAGGTGTTCGGACAGTTTGTGGGAAGTCTCTCTGGTTCTGTTTTCCCTTGCTTAGGATGCAGATGTCCAAGAGAAGCGCTTTATCGCTCCCGTGAGCGGGCGATGTTGTTCCACGTGGGGGTGTTTCGTCACGCCCGCTTTATTGATAGGTGGGAGTCTGCCCAGACGAGAAATCTCAGGTAAAATAAGTGGGCTGGAAAGTGCAGGCGTCAGCTGAAGGGTCAGCAAGGCTGGATGTGGAGAGCGCTGCTTGGGCTTTGTTTCTAGTTTTTTGGTTTCAGTGTATTTAGACCCTTAGGGAGTTTTTCTGTCAGAGGAATGGAATAGGAAAGTGATTTGTTCTTCTGAGAACAGTAGTTAGGAAAAAACCTTTTCTCTTTTAATGTTCCTGGTTGATATTACCTCTAGTAATTGGCCGTGTGCTGGCTACATGACTCATTCCTGGGCAGCTATGAAGTTAGGGACCTACGACTGGACTTGGGAAAATTACGTAGCTAAATTCCAAAGCGCAATTCTGATTTCTTTTCCTTAGCCATCACCCGAGCCCAGAGGTGAATAAACCCTGAAGTATTCCATTTCGAGCCTTCCCAGCTATCAAGCCTGGGCTCCTGCGTGGGATTTATGATGCCATTTGTATTTTCCTGTGTCTGCAGCATCCTTCCGGCACTGGAGCGATTCTATCCAGGGGACCTGAATGAACCCTTCAGGCTATTTTAACTCAAATACCATGAATAGGGGTAGGCTGGATAAATCTCTGGGGATTGCATCCGTGCTGCAGAAGTAGCGGTCAGCAGGAATAGAGGCAAGTAGGAGAGTGAAAAACCTTCGTGTTCCTACTTTCCTCGCAGCCCCAAACTTTTCAGCTTGCTCTCCAGCTTTCCCTTCCACTCTCTGTGCATTCAAGAGGAGAGCTGGGCCCTGGGCAAGGGGCTGGGGGCTGCTCCTGGAGTAACAGCACCGGCTTCTTGACAGGAGCTGCTGCTTGGTACCCAGCTTGGCGCGTGTTTCCCCAGACCAGGGTGCCCGAGATCTGCACCTAAAGGTCAGCAACGCAAATTGCTAAGCTGGGCTGGCTTCTGAAAAGGATTTTT
>WEIS01114819.1:0-20791 GCA_013389965.1 Todus mexicanus | reverse complement strand
AACAACAAACCAACAAACAAAACCTGTGGTTGTCATACATGAAAAAACACTAGCTCATAGCACCCAAGGACACTACTCAACCTCCTCAGTAGTGCTCCGTAGCATCCTTACACATTGGAAGAAGGGATCAAGAAAACTTTAGACACATCTTACAGGACATCTTTCTGCAGGATTAGATCTGCAGGTATTTCCTGAAAACTGCTCTCTGTAAAATGCAAATTAAGCCCATTTAGGGTGAACCTGTCCACACTTATATGGTGCAGTTTGCCCACCAGCAAAATCTCATCAGCACCAAAAACTGCTCACACATCTCGAAGAACCAGTGCAGTCATCTAAGAAGTATTTCATCGCTGAGCCACAGAGACCTCTGTATTAGGCCAGTCCTTTTTAAAGACATTGCCTTTCTTTTCCCAGCAACTGTGGGAGGTGCTTCATTCCACAGCTCATTAGCCTTTTTTGACCATCTCTGCTTCCAGCCCTTGGGCTGTGCAGGTTTTCACAGTGCTGCCCTGCAGCCAAAACAAAGTGTTCCCAGATATTCCTTCTGCAGAAACTAAAATATGATTTTGGCTTGCTTATGCAAAATTAGCTTCTGGCAGCAGCAAGGGGAGCTTGCAGAAGCCTCAGTCCTCCTTTCACCTGTTGAGAGGTGAGCTACTGATGCTCAGTGGCTACGACCACATTAAATCTCTGCCTTGGAGTAAGGGGACTTGTTCTCACATTAAAAAGCTTATCTGAATTTTCTGCCCAATAATAGAAGCAGAAAACTATGAGACTTCAGTTTATGACCTTTAAAGTGATGCAAAATACAGTTGTTTGAGGCTGTCACAAGAACTTCATTTTCTCTGCCCAAATTTTGAAAGAGAGAAATAATGTCATGATACTGTGAATACTTATTAAGTCTATCTTTGGAAAGAGAAAATTAGTAACAAAATTAACAATAATTTGACCAACTTCACAAAGCTGAATCATAAACAATAAATGATTACTGATATGTCAGAAAGTTCCCTCCAGCTTCTCACCAATTCTCTCTAGTAGCTTTTAAAAGCCCTGAATCTCTTAACACTACATTCCTAAATCATGCAGAACAACGGAGTAATTGAAACCTGACAACATTTGTTGATGATGTCCATCAAAACAGGAGTTTCCAGACTCAGTAGGTATTAACAATATAAATGAATTTGGAATTTGCACTATTTCCCACTTTTTTTTTTTCTTTGCATGAGTAAGTTATCATTCTACTTCTTCAGTACTCTTTAGCTCACAACAAAGGGAAAAAAATTGGGGCTTATTTTTGTTAGTTGTTTGGAACCCCTGGATTTAAGAAGAAAGCCAGAAGTATTGTCAAGTACAACATGGTATTTTTGTATGATGAAGATGTAATTTCCAGATTAAGAATTCTAGGTAAGGCATGTATAATGGCAGGAAAAATTTTCTATACAGAAGTAGACTTCAAGTAGCTTGCTTTTTCTGAAAATACCAGACAGATGAATATGTGGAATCCAAGACCAAAATACACTGGCACTAACTTCAATGCTGATATTTTTACAATAGTAATATAATTAATTTTTGTAAATCCTTTACAGCTGTACCACCAGTATAGCACAGTATTTTTAATAGGCTGGTTTCATCACCTTATATTTAGAGATGAAATTTTGATCCTGTTCTTCAGTTATTTAAAATTGACTAGATATGCGAGAACTACTGTTGCAGAAAAGTAGAGGACTAGGTCTCTCAACAAGGCATGGAGTTGTTTCAGAGCAACCCTTCTCTCCCCACTCATGTCACGTAGAAGTAAAACTGAATAAAATTCTCCCATAAGCGCTGGTGAAAAAAACCCCAAACACAGAGAAAAATTATGAATACATCTGAAAGATGAGACCTTTTCTACTTGGATGAAGCAAGTTCATTAAGACAGATGTGCCTGGATTATTCTTATTACAGATTTCAACAAAATTAATATATCGTTCCTTCACAAGAAATTGCAGTTATAATCTTTCTTATTTCAGAAGATTTGCATTGTTTTTGAAGTGACAGGATTGATTAGAAAATATTTCCCTGAGCTTAATATTCTTTACAAGTTTGTTTGGGTTTGTTTGTTTTTAGTTTGGGGGTTTTGATTGAGTTTTGTTTTGTTTTGCCAGGGTGGTGGTGTTTGGTTTTGTTTTGTGGAGGGTTTGTTTGTTTGGGTTGTTGGGGTTTTAGTTTTACTTTTTGTCACTCACTGCAGTAGTTGGAGCAGCATGAGACTGATTATAAAACAAATCCTTCCTGTTAAAGTTTAGGCAGCTCATTTGGAGCATTTGCAAGTCCTAAAACACTACGTTTGTTAAACCAGACTCCTGAGGAAACAGTGGCAATCAAAAGGTGTTAAATTTTCCAAGACATAAAAACCTCTCTACAAATCCAGCTGGATATTTCAGTGCCACACTTCTTAATACAAACATAATCTTCATTTTTGACAAGATCATCTCTACAATGTACCTTTGCAAAATCCCATCAACTGTCAAATACACCCATGGGTTTTGTGGAAGAACTTCAGATGTCAGGAACTTGGTCACAGGGAGGGGGAACATTTCACACACACCAGCAGCAAATCTGTGCCTTCACTCAATGCCATATTCTGCACTTTGGAGAATTGAAAAGATTTCAAAAGCCTTTGCTTTATCAAGCTTGGGAATTGGAAACTTCCTTCTGGGCTTCATACTGATTGCTGAAAGAAATGTGCTAGCAACAGCCAAGCGAGCATGCCCTTGTCCTACACACAGGACTGGAGACAATGTTTTAATCCAGAGAAGATGACATGCATCTATTTTAAGAAAAAGATAATTTTATTATCTTAACTATACCTTTGAGGAAATGCTGGTGCCTGCAGGAGTACTAAAAGACTGATCACTGCTGTCAGACCATCAAGTAGTGGGAAGAATCCCAGTGGCACTAAAGCTGCTTGTTCTGCGCTGTGGGATGTTACACACTGAAGTTGCTTCATTTGGCAGTCTGACAGGAAAAAATTGCAAATCTTCATTTTGCATAGCAGCAGGTAACATATTATTTCATATTTGTAAATAATTTAACAGAATAGTTATCAAATAAATATTTGCTAACACTGACAATCACTTCCTTGTTGATATTAGGAAATTTATTTTCCATTCTTTCCTATGCCTCTCCAGTTCAGCTGCTTCCCTCATTTGACAATCTTCCATAAAGACACTGAAGAAAATGATACCACAAAGCATTTGGAAGAGGGACTGTTTACAAAGCATATAAATAGACTGTGCTGTATCCAGAGTAATTAGTTGTAAGCAAAGTAATAAAAAATGTAGAGAATACAAGTATGCCAGATGACTGATTACCCAAGATTTATTCAGATGTTAGGGATAGGTTGCATGCTATATGCATGTAGGATAAATACCACTGTGTAATCTGAGGGCAAAAAATAAGCAATGGGCTATATTCAGACCAAGTGCATGTAATACAGCTGAAATATCAATCGAGCCAGATGTTAATTTAGCTCATGACCCTAAAAATACATTTCTGCAATCTTACCCACAACATGCAAGGCAGGATGTGTTTTTTCCAGACTATTTATTGAAAACTGAATTATTCTGAAATAAGAACCTTAACTTCAACATCATAAATACAGCTTCTGGGGAGAATTATTTAGAAAAAGAAAATATACCTCATTCCTCTTACTTAAGCAGCTAGTTTGCAGTGAAAAACCCTGGCCCTCCTTGCCCCCTGCTGTTATGTTTTAAAAATTAATGCAGGACTCCATCAGATCAATGTTTATTTCAGACAGGGAGTTTTTGGCTGAGCTGTAGCTAATGTCCTTAGCAAGTTTTAAGTAGCATATCAAAATGAACCATCTACTTTGATAATCATGCATTATATTTCTGTATCTTGTTTAGAGAACTAATGTGTAGCAAAGGAACCTTTAAGGATTCAGACTTCGGTTTGGGAGACAATCACATGCACACATGTTGCGATATGTGACTGCAGTCCGTTAAACAGCAGCAACTCTGAATTTACACTCTCTGTACAAACCTCTCTCTTGCTTTACCTCCCATAGTCTGAAATGTTAACTCATCCTCCTATCTTGTATTTCCCAGAAAAATATAATGCAGAAACAAACCCCTCAATTATATCATTCAAACCATTTTTTTTTCTAAAGGTCTAAATGCATGATACTAACAGGAGCCTGCAGTGCTCTTCCAGCCACAGACACAGGAGCTGGTTGCAGAGGGAAGCATGCACAGCACAGGGGTTTTATCTTGCACCCCTCAGCACCACTCAGTTATTTCTAAGCAGAGTATCAAATGCATGCAAAACAGCAATGCTGATAGTCACCATAGTATATGGCAATCATCTCAAAATTAGTGGCTTTTTGGGCCACTGAAATCCCTTCTTGCTCTCAGAAAGACACCTTCTTCAGAGGCAAATTCAGAGCCTGAGATAAATCTGACAGCAGCAGATAGATGCTGGCTGTGCCGTCAGTCTCTCCCCTGAATTGCTGACTTCAGTAAGGCACTGTCAGTGACACCATGGTTCTCCATGGGACGCAAGACTTGGGGTCTTGTTTAATCTCATTCAGTGGCTTCCTCATCTCCCCTGGGAACTGCCCTTGTGATAATATCAGATAAATATACCTTAGCAGAGTCTGGCCCTTTGCAACGTTGCATCTGTATTCTCTCTCTATGATTGTTCTTCTAGCATGGAGTTTAAGACAAGATTGCCTCCTTCCCACTCTGCTACTGTGGAGTTCCAAGTCCTGTAAATGCAAAAAGCTTGATGAATGGTGGCACTTCAGATTGCACTGGGCCTCTTTTTTGTCCTATAGTCCACATCTGAAGATATTATCCTCGCCAGCAATACAGGCTGTGTTATGGTAACTGGTTTAGTTCTCGGTTATTCAAATTGACAATTCTACCATCACACTAGGCTCTACAGCCCAGGCTTGCTATTGTCTGCCTGAGCTTGCCCATCTGAAAGAATTGCAAACAACAGTATACTACACTCTGATGATATCCCTGTTCAATTTAAAAGCAAAATCAGAAATAGGGTACTTAGGGGAAATAACACATAGAACTAATTATGGAGCCAAATAATGCTGTAACATCTGAACAGCAATTCATATAGCTGCTGCATCATATATGTGGCTTTGGTTTTAAGTTATGTGGTCCACATGCAGTAGCCTTATTGGAGTACTTCAGTAACCTTTCATGAAAAATTTCAGCGTGGTCAGGTAAGGCTTCTTCGGCAAACCAATCCAGTGTTTTATCTCCTGGCTGTAGGCTAGCATAGACTTAGTCTTTTTCATACTTCAATGATGTGGGTTGATTTCTTTTCCTCTTCCCACTGGCAATTCCTAAACTATGTTGCACAGTCATCTGCCTTAAAGTCTCTTAAATATATATTAATATATATTAGAGTACAATAGTTGCCAATGTTATCAACGGCCACAAACATCATCTAAAACTTAACACATTTCAGAACAATAAGATTTCACAGAATTTTAGTGACAGGAATAGGAAAAAAATCCTAAGACACCAGGAGGGGGAGGGAAGCTAGCATGAAAATGCCAGCTGTTGAAACAGTTTCTTTAAGAATATCTCAGAGATCATCCAAGTATGAACATTTGCTGAAAAGATACCTTTCTTTCTTTGATTTTACAGGTACTAAGACAAGATTTTATAGATGTTACAGTTAAATGTGACTTCTTCAGAGAAGGGTTAATTTCACTGTTAGGTGTTACTTTGTACTGAAATATCCTTTCAGGCCTTTTTCACAGATCTGTCATGCAAGTGGTGAAAAATAGTAAAAGTATGTTTGCCCCAAACCTTTGAAAGGTTAGTTTATAGACACCATAGCTTTATGCGAACAACTTCAAACCCTTTCAGATCTGCAAGAAAATACATATCTAACGTGGAAGCTAGCAATGTCACATGTGTTTAGGAGGACATCAATCTTTTTATTAAGGAAGAGGGTTTCTCACCCCAAACCTGACGCTGTTTGCTTTCGCAGGAGAATGAAGCATGGACAATTTACCTCCAGGACCTTGCAGTCAGGGCTGCTTTACGACTTCCTTATACGAAGTTCCAGAGACAGGTGGACAGCTCTCTCAGCAGCCTCGGGGCCAAGATGTGTTTTCTCTACAGGAAACCTTCAACCGTTTCTCACCTGGAGTCTCTGAACCAAGACTTTCCCTTTGCTGAAAATGAAATTTGCATATAGGAAGCAACATGGAGAAAACTCCACTAGAAATCAAAATATGTCAATCTTTAAAGAATCAGAACTGTATCAGGGTGACGTAAAAACAGAAATGGGAGAACTTGAAGTATCAGCCTGTTATACCTTGCTACCATGGGCTACTTTGGGTGAAGTGGATTTGGTGGGTTATTTTCAATGCCAGTCTGCAGGTAAAGCATTTTGTCATAGGTCAGCATTGTAAGGAGTTCTAAAAAAACACATGAGGATTGCAGGTCTTTAAATTCAGCATCACATGTCCTGCCTGAAGGGCCACATTATCTTCCCCAGTGTCTGCAGTTCACTTGGCCTGACCAATGCAAGCACCAAGCAGCTCTGCTGAAGCATATTTTTACTGCTGATTTCTAACATCATTGCACTGGAGTAAGCACACGTGCATTACAGCATCACTCCTAATGGCAGAGGCCTGAATGGTCAAGACAGAAAGCTGTACTGACATGAACAATGCAGAGTAGGCAGGACAGTTATTTGAACAGGGGACTCCAGTTCACGCCTTGCTCTGTGGGACAGGTCAATTGGCTGCATTATAGGTGAACACACTGCCAGTATTGTTGCACTAGGATTCACACCACTGCTCAGTGAATTCTAGAGGATTAGTCAGTATTATTGTCATACTGAAGTAATCTGCCTCTAGGAAACTAAGAAAACCCAGAGCTGGAAGAAGATAAAAGTTTAGGATAGCTTCAGGTCAGCAATACATATTCCTCATTCTGGTGTTAAGAAATCCCAAGTGCAGCAGGAATGGCAACTCCCTTGGGCCACCCACCAGCTCCAAGGAAGCCTGGACACTTGTGCAGGATGGCTTTGCCCTCATCAGTCCTTAATTAGACACACAGCACTTGCTCTGGGGTCTGAGGGACCACACATGAAAAGAGGCTTTGGCATAGCTTCAGCAGCACAGGCATCATCTAGTCCTGCAGGTCACTCATGACAGCATAGTTACCTGGGGTAAGGATCTCCCCTCTGATCTGCAGGGGATAGCAGCTAGAGAGAAGTGACCACGAGTTGAACCGTATCCTGCCATGCCTGAAGTGTTGCAGCCAGGTGCGCAGGGCTAGTTCAATGACATCCCTTTGGACACCTAAGTCAAAACAAATGTAATCGTGAATAGAGTCACTACTCAGTTCAGCTGCTTATATTTCTCATGTACATTCAATCGGTTGTCCTTTAAATTTACTTTCCACTAACTGCACTGATTTTCATTATGATATCCTAGATTTACACTAACGAGAATAGAACCAGACCTGCTGAATTCCCTGGGCATTGCCTTCATTTTTTATTTCTTTTTTTCAGCTCATCTAGAAAGAAGGCATGGGACAGACTTGCTCAGAAACACTTCTTCAGCCAACAAGTGACATTAACAAGAAAAATCAAGGAAATATTGCCGTTCTTTACAATACATTTGTAAATGAGCAAAAATTCATTGCATCTGGAATTTTCATTTAGCCAGCAAGTACTTTTCATCATTTGTGAGTATATTATATCCATAATAGAAGGGCAATCGATGATTCAACAAAGCCAGTTGACATCTATAAAGCATATTTAATATTGATGTCTGGCTTGGGACTTGCACAGAATTGAACTGGTGACAAAACAAAGGAACCATCGCCCAGAATGTTACATAGTAAAAAACACCAGGAAATATATAGCATAAATTACTTTTCCATTTCATTTCCTGATTCAACAACCTTTTTTAAAAAAATGAATGAATGCATCATCTTGATGACTTTTCCAGCCTTGTTTTAGAAGGGGAAATGGAAAATACTGTGGTTAATGCATTAAAAGCAAGTAGAAAGCTGTATAAGCTTTGTCGTGTTTTCATCTTCATTCTAGATAAGGTTGAACTCTGACTTCATTGTGTGCAGCTTATTGGAATGGATGAATACTGCAGATACTCTGAAAACAGCAACAGTTTTTGGCTGGTGATCTTTACATGGATTATTTATGAAAAAAACTAAAAGTAAAGAAGTATTTGTGCAGATACTGTAAGCAAGCCCAGGAAACATGGTGTGTTTGAGAAGAACATGAGATGACGTTTGACTAACAGTAGAAAAGACTCAAAGCCACATCTTATTGTGATACTTTTTGCATGGTCAAAGATTGCTCAAAGTGCCTGGTACAACAGGAAGCTTGTAATGAACAATAAATTAACAATTTACAGCAAGGCATTTCTACTGGTTTCGTGGCTTTGGTGGGTTCTCTCCTTTTATCCCTCTCTCAAAACTAAGATAAGCAAGAGGTCTCATTCACTGTTACAAATGCGACTTCCACAAGAAGCATATCTGAGCACCCATATAGAGAGGGCAGAGGTGACTCAGAATGGGGCCGTTGCACTTGGGCATTTGTACTCTGATGAGTTTCCCATTTCTGCCAGTCCCCCTGTATTGCTTCAGGAGAAAACACCATTATTCATGCTTCAAACTCCCCTCTGTATTCATGTAACGCAGCCTTACCATAAATGAGAATCAGACCCAGATCTCCTTACAGGAAATAGTACATGGGAAAAAATGCATAGTTCTACAAATATAGAAATCTTTCCTCTCTCCATCCATTTTCAAACCTGAAATTTTCTTTAGACATATAAAGACACATATAATTAAGGACATTGAGCTGGCTGTAGGGATGCAAATTTGTAGCCCTGCACTAAGTTAGGCCATTGAAACAGAAGTGGTGAGACAGACCACTAATCAAGGAGAGAACCATTTACAGAAGAAAGGAAGGAGGGGGTACAGCATGCCTGCTTATGAATCAAGAAGTGGCCTTGCACCTGCAGTGGGCCCCATTGCAAAAGGGACATGTTCTCCCCCTCCTAGCATCTTCACAGTCTTTGCCCAGAGCCTGCTTCACCCAGGTGCTCTTGGTCAGAAGACAGAATGAAACACCTTTTGCATTTGGGTAGGATGATCAGGGGCCTGTGTATTGCTGAAATATCATATCCACAGCTTCACAGAATCTTGCAGACATTGAGGAGATCACAGACAGAGTCTAGGCTTAAGCACAAAGTTTCCTGAGTTCATACAGTAGTTTAGGGGGAAAAAAGGAGCCCACTGGCATACACATGTCCACTGTGACACAAACTAGTATCAAAGTACCTTGTGTTACATTGCAGAACGGGAGTTTGCAGAGCAGCAGTTGTCTCAGGTTTGCTGATAAGCAGTAACAAGCTTCTTGGTGTCCAGTTGTGGGGGCAGCGGTGGGGCTGTGACCTGCAGCATGGTCCTGCTCAGAACCCACATGTCTGTGGGGCTCCAAATGCATCCAGTATATCAAGAGAAATTCCATTGCATAGTAGTCACTACAAAGAAAACATGTGTGCAGTCCTTTCGACAACTGCAGACCTGGCAAGTCTCACTTGACAAGAAGGTAGAAATTGTAGCAATTTGCCACTTTCCTCTTCTTCGCAGTGTCAATGTAGGCTGACAGGGCCAGTGGAGAGCATCAAAGCTGAGAAAGCTTTCGGCAATTTCTTTATACATAAAAAGCACATTACACAGCTGTCCCAAAGTTTGCAACCTTTGAAGGAAATCAGTTTAGATGAAAGGAGGGCTCTGTTCAGGTTAACTGTTTGCTGTGAGTCCTGGCTTTGCTCCAGTTCCAGGAGTAAATCAAACACCTATAGTGAACACTACATGGACACACCAGGCAGCCCTAGTTTGCCATGGGATACTGGTTTCAATACAGTGGACCTTCTGGAAAAGCCAATCTGCTCCCACCAATGGCACAGGGCGCATGGGGATCTCTGTTTCCCAAAGAATTTTTAAACTGGTTAAATGTGAAAAAAGCAGGCAATACTTCTGGATAAACAGGGACAGAGGCACACTGCTCAACTGCATTGAAAACCTTTTACTCTCTTCCATACGCTCTTTGCCACTTCCTGAAGGCCTTGCTTTTTCAAAGCACTCTAATTTGAGGGCAGTTCTGATTAAGCCAAAAGCAATAACAGTTGGGTTTCTCCTGTGCCTGAAGACTAACAGGGAGCAGGAGATGACCCCATGAGGGTTTGTGCCTGCTCCCACACCACAAGGGTAGGACAGCAACAGGGGACGCCTCCTTCTCCTTGCCACCGTAGCCTTCCTGCTCCCAGTGCTGTCTTGGCACATGCCCATGGCTCTGCACCACTCCTCACACTCACCCAAGCCTCCATGGTCACAGCCGCACCCTTGCCCAGATACCAACACTGCTGGACACGGCAGGTGGCACAGAACAGGGTTGAAAACCTGCCTTTTAGCTTATCTCTTCCTACACCCAGGACAGGTAACACCAGGTCAGTTCTACATGATCCCCACGGTGAGGGGGAGAATTAAATAGCATGCTTGGATGCCTTGGCGGGAAGCAAATAGAAGGCATGCATTACTTATCCAGAAAGGTCATATTTAAGTAAACTTTTTATGATGCAAATTGTCATTCAAGACAAAGCTTCCTTTCACCAAAGCACAACATTTAAGATTTCTCCCCTTCCCTTAGAGCTGCTCGGTCTCCAAAGATCACACTCCTCCTTTCCTGTGTTACCAAAATGATACTCGCAGAACAGGCAAGTAATATAACAGCCACGCCAAAACAGTGGGAATGCTTTCCGATAATATAGTTTCTTGCTGAGTGATGAATTTAAAGGAGAACAAGGTAAATTTCCTGTTTGGGGGGGAAGAAACAACAACAAAAAACACAAAACAACAAAACTTTGCTACTCCAGAGTCAGCAGATGAGTTGTTTTGCAGTGTTTTATTGACTGTTTCCCCTGCCTGTTCAAGGCCATAGAAGATATTTTTATTACTAGCTCAGTGAATGGAAATACTGCCGGTGGTGATGAAAATTAACACTATTTAGTGAGCAGTCTCAAGATTATCTTAATGCACCTATGTGGCAGTGTTTCAACTCATCTGCAACAAATTCTGTAGGACAAGATACCCTGCCATTGAATGATGCCTGTTCCATTGCAACAGTACGAAGAAGGCCAATAACACTGTGCCTCATGAAGCTGTGGCGTTGGTCTGTCAGATCCTCTGCAGTGGGCATGGCATGAGGCAAGATGGGGATGGTCTGCAATATGCCATCCTCTCACCAGTTGCTCTCAGAGAAGTTTCTGGTCTGAAATCCAGAAATGACCTTCAGAATTTTCTGTTGATAAGAAATATTAGTGAGCTTTTACAACTTTCAGTTTGCACGATAACATTTGTGACCTTATTAGCGAGCAATATTGCATTAAATAAAACAGTTATTCCTGTGTCTGTCTCAGCAGCCAGTTTGGCCTCACATGCCTACCAGCTTTCTGAAAGAAATCAAGAACACCTCACCCTTACGGGCAAAAAAAGAGTGAGGTTTTTTCCTAGTATTGTATTCACTTGAATATATTCCATATTTTTAACATGACAAAGAAAGTCCTTAATATAACAGAATACGCTGAGCTGGGATGTTCAGCACCCAAAAATATAGCTGAGATAGTAAGACATATCTGGAAAAAGCTTTAAATTATTTAAGCTAATTCTCATGATGATGCAGGTTGAGGCAAAGGCAGTTTAAATGTGAAAATGAGCACTTATTTCAGCAGGCAGAAGTCCAAATGCTTTATCTCTTCACACAAAGCTAAATCACTCAGATACAGGTGGATTTGGGGGAACAGCTCTGACCCCACATAACCCCACAGAGCATGGAGTCTGTGCTGGAAACACAGACACACCTTGATTTCTCCCATCTGAGATAAGTTTCAAGACAAATTGCTGAGATTTAGTTATAATGCAGAACTTCAACTCTGTGAACTGCAGCATGGCTGATTTCAGTAGTGGAAACTCAGGGTATGGAGCTGCCCAACACCAGAATGGGAAGAAAGTTCTTCCATTTTGTCTAGCAGTCATTTGCTAAGTGCCAAGGTAGTTAGCGGAAAGAATTTGGAAACAACACTGTGCATACAATTCATTTTACCTACTGGGCTCTTTTAATTTGCTTTTCACCAGCTACAGAAACCAAAGTTTATATTTAGAATTCCTTTCACAAATACCCTACAGCTGACAAAGGGGAATAAACAATGCATCACACGAGCAATGACACAGCACATTTAATATAAGCACTCCACTCTTTGAGATGTTTTCCAAAGTTTTACAACAAAGTAATGGCTCCAATTTTCTTCCCTTATTCTACACCAAGACTATAATAGAGAAAAGACAGTAACAGAGCCCAAGCGCAAGTCTGCAATCACAAGCCTATGTAAAAACACTGCATTATTTACACCTTTGACTACAGTTACAGTCACACAGAGTAGCAGAGCACTGGGATAACAAAACAACCCATTTAACTGCATAGGATGGGTTCCTGGATATTCATACACGGGTATCATAGCAGTGAAAGGAAACAGTAGACAGGAACCAAATGAGAACCCAAAGCCCCCATCACAGGCAAAATTTGCATTAGCAGCTGCATTCAACCAACCATCAGTGTCTGCAGGCTGAAGCACGTCATTCATTTCTCCCCCAAAAGACAAAAATAACATCGACGTAATTACACAAAGAATCAACTTTGTTAAAACATATTGACCCTACTAGGCAAGGCACTCCAGCCACAACATGTAATGACAGCCTTACTTACACATTGCTTCTTATAGAGACTCCCAAAATAGCTGCCTAGAGTTCAGCATTCACCCAGCAGAAGAACAGAAGTTCTGGATAGAAACACCTCAGCACCCACTCCCCAGCAGCAATAGAGGCTACTTCAGACCTGGGGGTTATGTAGGGAAACCAGCTGATTGTTTAGGACTCACCATTGTAGTTAGAGACAAGACATCTCACCTGGAGCTTTACTCAGGACTGAGGCTAAAGGCTGTTGCTCATGTAGAGAGCTGTGATGTATTTAATCATCAGTCTTATGTCTTATTTTGTCTTATTCATATCTGTGTTATTTACATTTTTCAGGCTCATTTGAACAGCAGCACACATACAATGGAGTGGGAGGAAGACAGCCCTATCTCATCAAAACCATAGCACCTTCAAAACCCACTAGCATGGGGTTAAAACCTTTATCCAAGCTTTCAAACCTTTACCAAACTTCCCTTGCCCCAACTTTTGCGCAGAGAGGGGGAGAGAATATATAAATTTACATTTCTTTTGAACTTCTAAATCAATCTGGAAGAGGTTCAAGTGCAATTTATTATTGCTGTTGGAAGATAGGAAATTTACATACACATTCCTGTTAATATGAGTAAGCCAGAAAAAGCAGCACAAACTCCATTTGTGCATAAAGCACATCCATCTTCATGCTGAAGTGATTTATGAGGTAAAACAATCTGCCCGTGAGCACCTCTTAAAGTAGAATCAACAATTGCTAATAAAGCAACTATTTAGAGAGATGGACAAATACCTTGGTGTAGGTAGATGCGGCTGTTTCAGTCCACAGCACAAATACACCCTTCAGCAGCAGTGAACATGGGTCACTGGAAATGGGACATTTCAAAGTGGTATCAGAATTGTATCTGATATTGGGCATCATCACAGTATCTTCCAATACGGTATCTGCTGTGGTACTGGTGGTTCTCTGGGACCTGCAGAAATCAAAACACTGAGCTACACTAAATGACAGCAAATAAATGTCCTGCTGCATGTCTGCCAGCTCTGGGCCTGCTTAGTTAAACTGAGTCTGAGGCCAAAATAGGACAATTGGTAGACAACCCAGGTTTGTTTCACTGAAGGTGACATGGTTACTCAAAACATAATTTACTGAGGAGTTTCCTCTACTGACAGGCTAGCGTGCAGTGCTCAGTAAAACCTGAAACTCATGCTATACAAAAGAAGCTGTGCCTGAGCTTTTTTTCTGGGATCTTTTTGCACCTGTGCATTGCAAGAGCATGGGAATATTTCAGGCCAGGAGGTTACGAGCTTCTCTTCAGATACGTCGTGTATCTGTGCAAGTCCTCCTCCTCGTACTGCCCACCCTCGGAGTCCAATGGTGGTGAGCACGCACAGACATCTGCTGGGCTCTGCTGACTGCTCCCAGAGGACGCCTTCCCATGCCAGGTGCCTCTGGTGTGGAGATTTACACACTGTGTATATAACTGCCAGCTACAGACCTGATAATATCTAAACACCCACTTTTCACCTCTTCAGGTGAAATGGGTTAAGTCCATATGTTTAGCTTTTACTTTTCCACATTCTAGAGCACATAAATATGTACCAGATGTTCACAAGAGGAGATGAACGCCTGTCAGACTGTGAAAAGCTACATCAGAGCCTGCCTTTACATTTCCAGCTGCTTTCGAGAATGCTTTGGCAGTGGATGGTCCTGGCATGTTGACTTCTGCTCACGGGTCCCTGGGGAAGCAATAATGTGTTTGGGCCTGGTCAGGAGTGGACCTCCCACTTTACATTTCACCATCAAGGACTTGAAAGAATCTATCCTGAGTGGGATAGCCCAAAAATGTATTTCACTGCAAGCTGTGTCCATTCAAGTCAGTAAGAACGTCAACAGAAGCTAGGTTGTGCTGTTTATTGGAGAGATGTTGCTAATACTGAATGATCTACAGAGATTTCACAGAAAAAAAAATAATTCCGTGAGTTTAGTAAATTTTAATGATGACTTTGCTGAAAATGAAGGGTATTTAGATATAATGCATAGTGCAAATAATGATCCTGCTTGCCGCAGGACACGGTTAATCAAAAGTTAAACACTGCAGAAACACCATCAGAGTGCCTTCATTTGACTGAGTCCAGCTGGGAATTCCACATATGTTAGGAATAATATTTGCAGTTAATTGGCAATAGCTTAAAAGATTTGAGAAAGGTTCCTCTGCACAGGAGGATATAATCTGTGTGCATAGAAAGTCATATCTGACTCACAGATGCAGCTCCATCTTGAAGACAAGATCTTGCTGACTGTTTCCAGCAGAGCTGGAGCTGAGGCATCTTCTACTGTCACACAGCCACCCATTTGATTGAATCCCCTTCGGCCATTCCTCCTAGACATGGGGACATGCAAGTAGTGCCACTGCCGACAAGCCTCTCACAGCAACCAAATCACTTTTCTTACATAAAACTTCTAAATTAAATAAACTCTTAGTAAAATAATGTTTACTAAAGCCATCAGTTTATGCCAGTGACAGCAGAAGGTTGCTAAGGTCTAACCTAAAAGGATGTTTACAGTTAAAGATTTTTTAGTGCTCGTGGTATAATTTGCGCCATATGTTCTCTTATTTACAGTCTTCCCTGCAAACCATTTTCTATTACATGTGGAGCACAAGGAACTTTCTAGTTCTGCACCTTCCCCCATAACATACCCCTTCATTACATCTGGAATCTTCCTTCTGTGGCAAGTCATAACTGAGCAACATGTCCCTTGAATTTTTTATCTGGTCTCTGGTAGTAGAGAAAAGTTGCATCTGATGAGCCTGATTTACTGAAACCTAACCTGACAGAACAGAGCACACATGGAATATGGAACATTAACTCAATTTTCAGATGACCTTCTGTACTCATCTTGGGAGAAAACCTCCTTTGAAGGCTGTTTCCAGCCTGGGACACTCTGAAGTGAGTGTTTTAGTAAAAAGAAGCATGCTTTGTGTTATTAATCATACTGAGATTGCAAGATTGCATCAGCAGTAGAAAACTAGTGAGCATAAATTGTCATAAAAAGCCTGAAGGGCTGAAACTGTCAGCCACCACATAAGGGCTTTTACATTTCTCCTATTCTCCTTGAAGGAACCGAGTATCGGTATTTTGGCATACAGTGGAAAATCAGGGAGTAAGCCACAAAGGCACGGGGAAGAGAAGATCTGAAATGACTAAAATATCAGATTGACCAAGGAACTGCTTTTCTTGCATTTCTGAATAAGATTTCACTCCTGCAATACAGTAAATACTTCAGAATCCTTCTCATGTCCGAGGAGGAGAAGCTTTTTCTTTACTGACAGAGGTGTATTGCTGCTGGCCCTTCCTATTAATGTGTTATCAAGCAGCTTCCACAAAGCATAAATAACTGGGAATTGAATGATTCCTAGTTTTTACACCAGATGCATCTTTAATAATAATCCATAATTCACATGTAAATAAGATGGAAGCTTACCCTTTGGTTCACTGGAGGGAGTAACAGGGCCTGCAATTAGTTTTGAATACCCAATGGTTAGTAGATTAAATATATAATGCAGAAGAAATAAACATGAGGGTTTTTTCTGATATTTTTCTGAAGTAGTTCTTCAGGCTGCCTCCACGGTGAGTGTTGATTTGATGCTTGATGGCAAGTGTCTGCTGTCTTCCACTGTACCCTATGATGATCCTTCATCCAGTGAGCAAAGAAGTGGTACTTGTAATGGCCAGACTTAAAATGTTCAGTCTGATTTTTCTGCCTACACTTCTGCTGTACTTTCCATTGCTGTTTATACATCATGTCTTTGTGCAGAGTCTGCTTCCTCCATGCCGCTCTCACTCGGAAAGAAATGAGAGATTGGTTGGACTGACATTGTCCAGAGTTTTCACTTTTCTAGGTGATACAAGGCTTTACTTGACTGTAAATAAATCATTCTTTTTTTCCTCCTGTTTGTGAGCTAATAAAAAAATAAAAGGTGTATTGGTGGGTTTAGGTCAACACAAAAATGCAAAACACAAGATCAAAACAAAAAGGTTGTCTCCAAGTCTCCTGCACAGTCCCTTTTCTTTGTCCTCTGACAAAAGAATATACATAGTGGATATTACCTCTGGGTGTGAAATTTATGTTTTTTTCCCCTCACATTTTAGCTTTGCTAAAAGGATAACCGTGGGCTGGAAAAAGGGAAAGGTCCCACCAGAGTGTGGTTATAATGGAACAGCACAGGTCCTCACTCCAGCGCTGAGCCCACTGGAAATGGTGGTCTCCCCTTGGTGCCCAGCGGTGTGCAGTGTCACCCAGTGGCTCTCTGTCTTTCCCTTTCCTCTCCCCGCACTGGCTCTTGAAACAGATCACTGCTCCATGGCAGGTGCCCCTTACCTTTGCCTGCTTCACTGCTGGGCATCGTCTTGGTCAGGACTGTGTAGCATTGGCTTTGTCGTAGGCTGGAAAGCTGCTAATAATCCCACGCAATGATCCACAGGGTCTCTGCTGTCCTGCCAGTACCACAGACGGGAGCCCAGCTTGTGCCAATACCATCCGCATACTGAAAGGTAAATATTTATTTACAAACTAAAGTGGTTTTATTATACAGTCAGTGAAATATGACAATATTAATGTAACACTTTTATTGCAAATATCACTGAACATAATTGGTAGGCAGGAGAGAGCACCTTAGCTGTAGTGAAATGGAGCCGGTGATGCTTGGCTTAAAGCACAGTGCAGCCAAGTACTTAACTAGTTGTCATTACTTTTAATTTTATCACAGCCTATTCTTAGCTCCCTCTTGCAAATGTATATACATTTTTCAAGAATCCTCACTTAAAAATAGATCAAGGGTGTTAATTTAGCTGTAAACATAAACCCATCTGGCATCTTTGAAGTAAGTTAATGATTTGACTGAAATCAACATAGCTCACTAACCGTTAATTAAGCATCTTCATCTGGTGGACCGTAGTCTATAGAATTAAAACTGTGAATAATAAAATGAAGGAAACATAAAAGAGTTTCTTTTGATCTGGATTTTTTCCCCACCAGAATGAGATCACAAATGCTTCATTATGTTTTATAGACTGATAGAAGTTCAAAGCTAATACTAGACAGAAATTGGATGTCATCAGTGGATTAAATATCTATGATTCAATCAGATATGGTTATTGGTTATGATAATTCCTTCAAGAGTGTACCCATGAATAAAACCAGCAAGTATGGTAACCATACATAGAGACAAAAATGTATAGGTTTGCCTAGGAGCATCATTACTCCCTGTGGGAATGAGTCAGCATTTTACCGTGGAATGCTAGAAACAAAAAAGAAGCAAGACATTGGGGACATTCAAAGATACGTAGGTTTCATCTAATATGTGGCTGTTCCCAGCTGATTGCCAAAGGATCAAGGATGTGCCTCCACATTGATTTGGGGTTGCAGCAAAAGCAGCAGAGACAAATATCCACTTTGTCTGGTTTTCTCCAGTTCACAAGCTCTCTAGCTCTAAAAGTCTATTTCCTGGGGAAAACTTCTTCTCAACCATGCTGATGATGTAGGGGACAGAATATTTTGTGCCAAGTAAGAGTGAAGGGTTGCTCAGATGGTTCCAGCTCTTCTTGAACCTCGAGGCAGAAAGAGTTGGCTTTTTTGCTTAGGATGGTTTTGGTGGGGCAGGACAATTTCTCAAGGATGAAAAAGAATTCACCAAGAAAATTAGTATTAATGCCTCTCACTCGCTCCCTTACTGGACCTTCACTGGTAGTCTAACAAGTGGGCATTTGGTCCTTTGCAGGATTTTCTTTTCTTCTTTTTGCTATGCTACAGTCCCATTTCTCCCTGATTATTACAGTCTGTTGTGACACCCTGCTAGGAAAGACACAGGAGATGGCACATACCTGAGTTGTTAACATTGAAAGATGCACTAGATACGCTTTTGCTAAAATTAGGGCCTGTTCACTTGCAAGCACAGCTTTACAAGAGTTTCTTTGTCCAACACACAAAGCATAGATCATCTCAAAGCAAATGGAGGCAAATGAGGAAAGTCTGATATCCAAAGCGTACTCAGGAAGAATAAAGTAGAATAACAAAAAGTCAATTTCTTACAGGGTACTGGCCATGAGCTTGGGAGTTTCTGGGTGCCTTACATAAAGTTTTACTACTCAATGTGTGAGTAGAATTTTAATCTAATTTTACCAATTTCAATCATTACCTCCTGTCTTTAATAAGATACAATACACTCATTAAGAACAAGGGTTTCAGCTAATGAGGTCAATACAATTGAAAGACTATTCAACATCCTTTATCTTGAGAAGATGCTCCCAAGTCAACCCCAATTTATCATTTGGTTTCACAGAGTTAAGGATTATGTCAAGAACTACAACCCCCCTGATTATTTACTTAAAGAAATCTAAATATAACTTCTTTTAATGTTTTAGTACCTAGCAAATAATCGAGCTGTCAGCAATATGTTCTTCTGAGACATGTTCAAACGAACACCGAGTCTGTCATTTCTAATTTCAGAAAGATGGACATAGTCACCAGTCACCGCCGACAGGTGTGCAGGCCAAATACAGACTTTGGATTTGCCAGCACATATGTACAGTAACTCTGAAGATGGTAATACTAAGTTTTAAACAGTGGAACAGTAAGAGCTCTAAAATTAATATCAAATGACTCGATGCTGTCAGATGGTTGCCAGGTGCCTTAGCCTATGAATTTTACATCATTACAGACATATTTAAGAAACATGATTTGTGGTTCATTATGTCACTGAAATTGCCAAATTCAAATGCTGAATTATGTTGGGTAAAATAATTTCTCACACTTGACAGATTTAAGTGGCTAAGCACATGGAAGTTATTTTTGTCATATGGGCTCTGTGAGCACTTAATACAGATATTTTCAAGTGGGCAAGCTAAGGATCTGGAACAGGGTCACTGACTAAGAATGTGCTGCACTTGTTGATGGCCAGGTTGAATCGGACCACAGTTCTCTATAGTTCCAAATAAAGCAAAAAACCAGCTACAGACTTCTACTTCAGATACAGTGAGTAGAAAAGTCTATGACCAAGTCCCGACCATGTTGATGCCAGTGACAAAATTTCTACGGAGTTGAAATAAAGCCCTGGCCGTTGACTCTAACAGGTACTATTAGAATATATATAAAAAGAATTAGAGACTGACCATAGGAGGAGTTGCTTCATTTAATATAACACATTGTGTGCATTAAAACTTTCTGTCTTAATTTCTTCTCAACTAAGAACAATAAAGCATGTCTGAGGATGTGTGGGCAAAGTTGCATACAATGTCCCAGTAAAGGTACTGAACTTCACAAATTTGTGAGTTTCTTTTCCCACAAAAATGTGTGCAAACATTATTTTTAAAGAAGGAAGAGAGTGGAAGTAAAGGAATTAAATGAAGCATTCTAAGATATCTCTGTATAAGAGTATTATTTCATTTATCTAGAAACAGCAGGTATGCCAGACAAAAGGATCATATTTTGAAATAAGGGCACAATATCTGTAACCACAAACATTCACACTCTCACTTTGCTCATAAGCCCATCCTTCCCCCCTTTTTTTTCACATTTGTATGCATGCCTGAAATCTGTTACATGCCCACAGATTTCTCTTACAAGTGTGGGACTGTGAATCCCCACCATGGGCCACCACATGCGTCTTCATCTCCAAGCACTGGAAACATGCTCTCTGTTAGCAGTGCTCAGGAGCATTTTTAATGAGCAAACCATTCCAGAAGCAGAATAAACAGTGCAGTTTACTGAGAACAGTTCACTGCTTTGAAGGAAATGTCTGAGACTGGTACTGACCTAGAAAGCCTTTATTAATAGTCTATGGATTTTTAGTTAATCAAGTTTTAATAAGCCTAAGTTAATCTTGAATATGTATGGAAATAATCTAGTTCAAAGGACGATTAATCCATGCCAGTGTGATAAATGCTAAGCATGGATAATTAATTCCAGATTTTTA